>APFE031462261.1:56065-72174 GCA_000404065.3 Pinus taeda
GGGGTAGAGGAATTTTCCAAGTATCCATAAAAACAACAAACCTAGTAGAACAAAATCAGGACCCAAGAAACATGTGGGAGGAAATCTAGGAAAAGGTTAGTAGTGGATCAAAGCAGTAAACAAGTTTAAGCAAACTGAAGCATTGAAAAAATTCAAAGCTGCACAACCACAGAGGTTGTTGTTATGGTGTTGGGGTTGTGGGGAACCCCACTATTATAAGAATTTCCCTCATCGCACTAAAATCAGGCTTACTGTAAGAATTCAAGAAGCTTCTATGGTAGGGATGTGGCCAGAAATATACCAAATATTAATGCAGGTCTAGAATATCATTAGGCAAAATATCAACCCACCATGATAGATTTTGAAGGTAAGATATCTAACCAAAATATGTCTATTTTAATTGACCTGGGAGCAACTCTTAGTTATGTTAGTCCAAAAACAGTTGATTTGTGTCACCTATTAAGTACTAAGTTTAAAAATTCAAGGCTAGTGCAACTAGCAACTAGGGTGAAATGTAAGGTGACAACCAAGGTAGAGAGTTTTCCTGTGGAGATTGGAGGGCAATAGGTTAAGGTAAAGCTGAATATATTACCTTTAGGATCTTATGATGTGTTAATAGGAATGCATTGGCTGGAAGGACATTGGTCCCTACTAAACTATAAGGAAAAAACCATTAGTTTCCTCACAGATGAAGGAAGTAGACAAGGAATCCAGGGAATTAAAAGGAATGTTAAGTTGTGATCCATCTTTGCTAATTACTTGAAGAAATGTGCCTGGAAAGGCTGCCAAATTTGTGCTATTCAAGTAGGTTATGCGGACACCAAGGATAAGTTAGCTGCTTTAGAAAAAATGACTCCATCATGGTGGTGGTGGATAAATTAAGTAAAACTACTCATTTCATTCTTGTTAAATCTACTTATAAAAGTGTGGAAATTGCAGATATTTTTATGAAATAAATATTTTAGCTGCATGGCATGCCAAAAGTGGTGATTTCAAATAGGGATGTAAAGTTTACGTCCTCATTTTGGAAATAGCTCTTTATAGGGCTAGGTACACAGATTCATTTTAGTACCGCCTATCACTCTCAAACATATGGATAAACTGAGTGAGTAAACCTAGTTTTGGAGGATATGCTACAAATGTATGTAATGCAATAGCCAACCAAATGGGAAGAATATCTTCATTTGGTTGAATTTTCCTATAATAACAACTACCACGAATAATTGAAAATGAGTCCATATGAGGTATTATATGGTAGGAAGTGTCAAACACCTGCTAACTGGACTAGTCTAGAAGATAAAATGATATTAGGACCCAACATGTTGGAAGAAATGGAATTGGAGGTAAAGAATGTCCGACAAAATCTGAAGGCTACTCAGGGTAGGGAGAAAGTGTATGGAAGTAAAAAAAGAACTTACAAATAATTCCAAATAGGAGATCACATCTATGTTCAGATAAAACCCAGGAAGATCACACTATAATGGGGTAGATGTGCTAAGCTAGCACCTCGCTATTGTGGACCTTTCCAAGTCTTAGAAAGAATAAGGCCTATAGCCTATCAACTTTCTCTTCCAATTTATGTACAAGTTCATAATGTATTTCACGTTTCCCTGTTAAAGAAGTATGTGTATGATTCCAACCACGTTATTAACTGGCAAGATATACAAGTATAAATGAATTCTGAAAAAATGCATCTATCGATGATTGAAGACATGTAAACTAATGATTTTAATGATGCTCGATAGGTCAAACTGTACGGGGAATTTCTAGTAGAGCCTCTACATATTCTCGAACAGAGAGAAACCACGTTGCGGAAGTGGGTTATCACCTAGGTTAAAGTGAAATGGAAGCACTTTATCCCAAAAGAGGCCACCTGGGAGGTAGAGGTTGTCATGTGACAAGCATATCCCAACCTGTTTCAAGGGAAAGAATAAAACATCGAGGACGATGTTCTGCTCGGGGGGGGAGATCTAACACCCTCAAATGCTGAAGTAAATTCTAGAAATACTGTTAATGTTATTATTATTGTTAGTTTCAAGTTAAAAGGAGGAAAAAAATTTATGAAAAAAATTTGTTAAGAAGTGGAATAAGGATGAAGACTCATTAACTAATTAAAAAACTTCCAAAAAAAATGAGGGCAATTAATCCTTTCATTCTGAGTTGTGGAGATAAAATATCTCTTGAGGGACGAGAAGGGGTTAGCCAACAGAAGGAGGCAAGCCGCCTGAGGAAATAAAGAGAAGGAATTTGAATTCTGCCAAAGGGTTTTCCTGAGATAGTTCAAGGCTAGTGGAAAATCTCCAGTCATATGAAAATATGAATGTTCCAAGTTGGACTAGGGAAATCCTCAGCTCTAATAACTTAACCTGTAGAGGTTAATATCCCGCTGTGCTCGAAAGTTAATGTTAGGGGGGGAACCTGGATGTAATTTCCAGTTCCATTGGAAGGGAGGAGCAGACTCATCCCGAATAAACTTTCTTAAAGAGTTAAAGAATTCAAAAATAAGTAGAGCATTTTGGTGTTCAAATTATTTTGTGACTATATGCTTTTGTTATCTACTGTACATTTTTTACAGGAATTTAAATCTTGCAACGGTAACATTTTCTATTGCTTAAAGAAGAACCCCTATTGCTTAATGATTTCTATTATTGGAAGAATTTATGTTGCTTAATGTGAGTTCTGTCAGTTGAATGTCAATAATAAACAATGGTATATGTATAGAAGAAAAATAAAAAATGAACCTAAGAACAATGTTGTGCATGAGACACGACTATATTATGGTGTGAACAACTTGTACAAAAGTAGAACATTAATTTAACTATGATCTTTCATATCAAGGGTTGTTTTAATAATTGAAACTTCTTAAACAAATAGTGTAATGTTAGAAGACATTAAACAATGATCTAAATCTGACACAATTACAGGTCCTATTGGAAAGGACAATTTTGGAATTATTTCTACAACCTGTAGATTTCCCTATCTGCAGGGAGAAGAGAAGAGTTAAACCTTCTAATTGTTAGATATTAAACAGATCAAACTAACTGGAACTTAGTGTAGGTTTGGATTCATAAGCTTACAAAAAAGAAATTCTTGAAATAAATAGTAAACACAGTAATGGGAGTTATGACATCCAAACCTCATCTAAGTAATGCAAAAGGTGAGACAACCCACCTTAGTAAAAGGAAAAGAAAAGAAAATAATCTAATCTAGTTTTCTCCACCTGTGCATAATGTGGTTGGTGGTTGTGTCTACTACTTGGGTTACCCCAAAGGTCAAGCTGTTTCCAGCAGCCTCACTGGTAGTCCTAGGATGGAGACCAATTATGCAATTATTGATGATTTTTCTAATTGAAATAGAAATCCTTCACCCATGAAAAATTAAACAATGCAACTACAATCCATGTTAAATAAATAACTAACAAGTTGCATTTAAATCTAGACAACTTAGATTGATACAAATATGCATAATCACAGGAAATCGTTGTCAATGAACATGGCATGGAAATGAAACCTTTCGGCTTACGATTATCTGGGAGATAACAAATTCTCACAATATGGAATCGTTAATTGTATGTCTAAGCGTTAATACCTTGTAAAGGGTGAGTTAATATGTTCATTCAGTACCACAGAAAAATAAGTATATATGGTTGACCCTAGTAAATAAATATCAGACAACTAAATTTTTTAGCAAAATCATGCAATATTTAACATATACTAAATGAGATAAACATATAGCGAAAGAATTCCATAATTAACTGATACCAAAATTTCCGCATGGCTTGCAATTAAAATTATAGATAGAAGTATGTGAGTAAAAATAACGAGAAAAACTCGCCACAACAATAATCCTTATGCTCTTAAACCAACACCGTTAAGACAAACTTGGTGCAGAGAATTAACAGAAAACAAATAGTTTTGTGTAAACCAAGAATATACCCTAAAAGCTAATTAAATAATTAATGACGATGTAACAAAACCAAGGAACCAGTTTGAACTGATAATAGAAAATAAATGGTTATACAAAATTAAATCGAAATGAAAAACCAGAGATAAACCCTTTGTGCATCGCAGTGTAGAGCAAGCAAAAGTGTAATAATGCACAAGCCTTGGGCCAAACCAACAAGAGAAGGCCAAAATGGTTACAAAATACCAAGTCCTCTCATATCTGATAAGATTCATACATTTAGATGATAAAAAAATGAGTAAACCCTTAACATTGCTGAGCGAAATCATAACCCACACAAAACTAGAGAGTGCATATAGCATAACTAGTAGACAACCTAGCATTCCATGAGGTTGGGTCGCTGCCGAAATCTTGGAAGCAACTGTTGTCGCACAACCCATGGAGATTGATTGGTTTACCTATAACAGAAAACTCAAAACCCTAGTCATTACTACAGAAAAAGGAAAGAAGAGAAGTGCACTTAAACAATGATAAGGTAAAAATCCTCGGTTACCTGAGTCTGCCATAAGGAAGATAGCCCCAAATCGTGGCCTGGACAACTGCAAGAGGTGAACCAGACATTCTGAACTACGACTGTCACCAGTGGGCAAGTTTGCTTCATACTAATATGGGAGAAAGGACAAAAAGTGAGCATCTGCAAGGATAAATCAAGGGAAAACACTGGAAAACATGTCGACCCATCAGGTAAACCTAAGGAACTTTGTAATGGCTATATCAATCAAATATTGTGATGACATTTGGCTAGTTTTAAGGCTGCAGGAAGCAGGGGCAAGAAGGGTTTGCAGAGCCATTTTCTTGATGGGGTGTTGCAACGAGTGACTATCCTCGACAATCCATCCAGAGGTGGTTACCCTAACTCTGACTAGAGTTACCTGAGCCGTCAAATCTTCCAAATGAACAACAACTATGGGATGGATTCCATGTGGCAATCGAGTTGAGTGCACCTGGAGGGAACAAGGATGGCCTCGAGAACTATCCACAACAGTCCACGATCATTAAATGCATTAATGGTTCATAAATATTAAAACCATGATAATCAATGTACATAGCTCTATCGTATATCAAGTTGCAAATGAATGATTATTAGGAATTGAACCTTGTGCATACTATAATCAAATTCAAGAGTTATGACTTGACTATTTAGTCAATATAATATTAGAGTTAAAGTTATATGGAATGCAATATAATACTAATATGATTAGTGATTAGGTGGTCTTTAATTTTTTTATGTATATATGAATATGTATGAAATTGACTTTGGGTTAAGTAGTTAGGTGTTACAAGTGGTATCAGAGACACAGATTACAACACTATGGCCTCTAGGAAAATAATAAACAAAGTGTTCATGTTGCACAAAGAGAGAGAGAGAGAGAGAGAGAGAGAGAGAGAGAGAGAGAGAATTAATTGAAGTAGTATGAGGAGGTGACTTGGGACACCTTCCAAAAATATTTTAACGACAAATATCTAACTAAAAGATTTTATGATGAAAAGGAAAAGCAGTTTCATGATTTGAAATTAGGACAATAGTCCATGGATTATTTTGTAACTAAATTCACTTCTTTGACACGCTACGTTCCTTAGATATAGGAAGAAAAGGAAAAAGTGCAGTGTTTGATCAGTAGTCTACCAAATTTTATGAAGGTAAGGCTGGAGTTCAATAATCCCAAGATGATGGATGAAACCATAAGAAAGGCTCGTAATTGCTATTAACAGATGTGGAAGAAAGAAGAAAGTGGTAAAAGTTGGCCAGTTAAAAAGGAGCAGAGGAATTTTCCAAGTATCCATAAAAACACCAGACCCCATTGAACAAAATCACGTCCTAGGAAACTTGTGGGAGGAAATTTGGGAAAAATTCAGCAGCGGAGTAGAGCAATAAACAAGTTTAAGCTAGCTGAAGCATCGAACAAATTCGAATTTTCACAGTCACAGAAGTCGTCATTACAATGTTGGGGTTGTGGGGAACACCACCACTATAAGAATTGTCCTCATTGCATTAAAACTGAGCTTACTGCAAGAATTCAAGAAGCCTCTATAGTAGGGGCTGTGGCCAAAAATATTCCAAAGATTAATGCTGCTTTGGAAGATCATAAGGCGAAATATCAACACTCCATGATATAGTTTCAAGGTGAGATAACTAACCAAACTATCTCTATTTTAATTGACATAGGAGCAAGTCTTATATATATTAGTCCAAAAATAGTTGAGTTGTGTCACCTTTTAAGTACTAAGTTTAAAAATTCATGGTTGGTGCAACTGGCCACTAGGGCAAAACGTAAGGTGACAACCAAGGTAGAGAGTTGTCTTGTGGAGATTGGAGGGAAACATGTTAAGGTAAACCTGAATATATTACATTTAGGATCATATGATGTGTTAATAGGAATGGATTGGATGGAAGGATATTGGTCCCTAGCAAATTGTAAGGAAAAAACCATTAGTTTCCTCACAGAGGAAGGAAGCAAACAAGAAATCCAGGGAATTAAAATGAATGTTAAGTTGTGATCCGTTTCTACTAATCAACTGAAAAAATATGCCCGGAAGGCTACCAAATTTTTTCTATTCAAGTGGGTTATGCTAACACCAAGGATAAGTTAGCTACTTTAGAAAACATGACTCCATCATGGTGGTGGTGGACAAAGTAAGTAAAATTTCTTATTTCATTCCTGTTAAATCTACTTATAAAACTATAAAAATTGTAGATATTTTTATGAAAGAAATATTTCGGCTGCATGACATACCAAAACTAGTGATTTCAGATCAGGTGCTGGCTACGTGGGGCCTGACCCAGGTTCAGCATTAGTTAGCCAAACAAATCCCTACACTATTGGCCCTTTCGGCATCAGACCGCGGGTCGCAAATCGAAGTCTCACACGAAGCAGTATGGGGGGATGCTGGAACCAAGTTTTCGACCATGAGATGGTTGTGATGTCGGTTTATACCTTTTATTCATGCTTTTGTGCAGATCACCAAGTTCTAGGGCTCTATCAATCTAGCCCTTTATTCCACCCTTCGGTACCTCCGTGAAGCAATACGATTGACCTTCGTGCAACCCTAACTTGCGATTCAAGTTCTTTCGCGCTACTAGAGCAACGTATTGTACAGATTCCCAAGTTATGTTAAGTGTCTTACTTATCTTATTAAATGATCACAGTTAGCACCACGTAATATGATATTATTACTTGCGTTCATTTACCCAATATAATCACATATATTCATGCATCACATAAACATTATATATTAAACCCAAAACACAATATAACTAGATGTATTAACAAGAAATAGATACATAGAATCTGTAGAATACTTCTCTTTATTGATATCTTCAGATGATTACAGACTCTATCTGCCCTACACACATAGCTGCAGGGGTCCACACACTCAGTTGTGGACTTCCACCCTAGGCCTATGCGCACTTAGCTGCACAGCCTCTACCTACTCTAAGACCCAGAACTTAGACTTCTCTTCCAAGACTCCAAGCCTTGTCTTCCACTACCAAAAACTTATGACTACTTAGAGCTTACTTACTTAACTCTTTTTATACAATCCTATGGCTCGCGGATCATGGGTAGATCTTTACAGCCGACTTTACACTTTACAAAATAAGGGCGGACAACCCTTTATGACTCATGACACCTTCGTGATCCAGAACCACAAATGCGAAGACTTTACAACTTTATTACAAAATTTGGCCCAAAACATGGGATTTTAGCTCCAAAACTGTCCTTGGAGGATATCGTTCCCAACAATAGGGTTAGGTATGCAGATTCATTTTAGTACCACCTATCACCCTCAAATAGATAGACAAACTAAGCGATTATATGCTATGAATGTATGTAATGTAGCAACCAACCAAATGGGAGGAATACCTTCATTTGGTTGAATTTTACCATAATAAAAACTACCACGAATCATTGAAAATCGGTCCATATGAGGTATTATATGGCAAGAAGTGTTGAACAACTACTAACTAGAGTAGTTCAGAAGATAAAATGATATTAGGATGTGACATGTTGGTAGAAATGGAGTTGGAAATAAATAAGGTCCGCCGAAATTTGAAGGTTGCTCAAGATAGGCAGAAAGCATATGCAAATAAAAAAGGACAAAGAATTCCAGATAGGAGATCATCTCTATGTTCGGATAAAACCCAGGAAGAGTACCCTACAATGCAGTAGTTGTGCTAAGCTAGCACCTCGCTATTGTGGACCTTTCCAGGTCATAGAAATAATATGGCCAGTAGCCTATCAGCTTGCTCTTCGAAGTTATATAAGGTTTCATAATGTATTTTACGTTTCCCTTTAAAAGAAGTATGTGTATGATCCCAGACACCTTATTAACTAGAAAGATATACGAGTAAGTATAAATGAATTATGAAAAAATGCATGTATCAATGATTGAAGACATGTAAACTAACAATTTTAATGATGCTTGATAGGTCGAACCAAATGGGGAAAATTCTGGTAGAGCTTCTTCGTATTCTCAAATAGAAAGAAACCACATTGCGAAAGCGGGTTATCACCCAGGTTAAAGTGCAATGGAAGAACTTTAGCCCAGAAGAGGCCACCTAGGAGGACGAGGTTGTCATGTAACAAGCATATCTCGATCTGTTTCAAGGGAAGGAATGAACAACTGAATGGTGTTATGCTCGAGGGGGGGAAGATGTAACACCCTCAGATGTTGAAGTAAATTCTAGAATTATTGTTAATGTTTTTATTATTGTTAGTTGCAAGTAAAAAGGAGGAAAACAGTTTATGAAAAACAATAATAAATTTTATTATGTGATAATTCTAAAGAAAAGTTGTTAAGAAGTGGAATAAGGATGAGGACTCATTAACTAATTAAAAAACTTCCAAAAAAAAGTTGAGGACAACTATTCCTTTCATTTTGGGTCCCGGAGATAAAAGATCTCCTGAGGGAAAAGAAGGGTTCAGCCACCAGAAGGAGGCAGAACCACTTGAGGAAAGAAAGATAAGGAATGGGAATGTTGTTAGACGGTTGTCCTGAGCTGGTTCTGGGCCAGTGGAAACTCTTCAGTAAATGAAAATATGAATGTTCTAGGCTGGACTGGGGAAGTCCTAAGGTCTGAGAACTTAAACATGTAGAGGTTAATGTCCCACTATGGTGGAAAGTGAATGCTAGGGGGGAAAACTAGATGTAATTGCCAATTTCGTTGGAAGGCAGGAGCAGACTCATCCCGAATACACTTTCTTAAATAGCTAAAGAATTCACAGATAAGTAGAGTATTTTGGTGTTCAAAGTATTTTGTGACTATATGCTTTTGTTATCTACTGTACAATTTTTACAGGAATTTAAATCTTACAAAGGTAGCATTTTATATTGATTAAAGAAGAATCCCTGTTGCTGAATGATTTCTATTGTTGGAAAAACTGATGTTGCTTAACGTGATTTTTGTCAGTTGAATGTCAATAATAAACAATGGTAGATATATAGAAGAAAAATGAAAAATGAACCTGAGAACATTGTTGTGCATGAGACACGACTATATTATGGTGTGAACAACTTGTAGAGAAGTAGAACAATAATTTAAACATTGATCTTTTAGATCAAAGGTTGTTTTAATAATTAAAACTACCTAAAAAAATAGTGTAATGTTAGAAGACGACAAACGCTGGTGTAAATCTGACACAATTACAGGTCCTATTGGAAAGGACAATTTTGGGATTGTTTCTACAACCCATAGATTTCTCTACCTACAAGGAGAAGAGAGGAGTAAAAACCTCTAATTGTTAGATATGAAACATATCAAAATAATTGGAACTTAGTGTATGTTTGGTTTCATAAACTTACATAAAAGAAATTCTTGAAATAAATAGTAAACACAGTAATGGGAGTTATGACATGAAAACCTCATCCAAGTAATGTAGATCACAACAATTTATTATCCTTTCAAATATATTGTTTTCAATCTTTGAGTTCATCTATGGTTACAAAGAAGTACAAAGAGATCTCTGAGGTTCACATTCAACATCAATACAATCATAGCCTCCAGTGAATTAGGCTTGTGTTGAATTAGATTCACTGCATGATGTTTTAGTAATGTGGTGATACACAATATGAACTAATATTATTAAGAATATGTGTAGAAGCAACCTAATATGGCACATTTTTGAAGAATTTTGGAAAAAACGAATTTACATATTTTATAATTTTTTGAAACTAAAAGATATATTCTAAGTATCTCATTTTGTATGGTAAGTTATTTTTATAATTAACATTATCATGTTATGCTATTTTTATAATTAACATTATTATGTTATATTTTAATAGATTCTAGATTATATTTTTTTAAATAATTAAAAATAAAATTAAAAATTAAAAATAAAATTATATTTTCATCTTTTAATATTGATAGTTTAGTATTATTTTAATGTAATTAAATAATTTGTATTATAAGTGTAATGGGAGTTCTAAAATAAAACTGAAAATAATTGTGAAAAAATTTTGAAATAAAAATATGTCACTTGTAACTCTAAAGAAATTTAGATAGTTTTTAAAATAAAGATTTACGTCATGTAGGAGGGGTGCACAACATATCTGTTTTGTTGGTGTGATTCTCTCGGAAAATGAATGCACACCTGTGGCCCAATTTTTTTATGTGGCATCAGACTCACCAACAACCAACACAGGCATTTGGTTGTGTTGCTACCTTTCCTTGTTAGTCATTATCAATTTTTTTTATGAGGTAGTTTACTATAGGGATTTGGTCTTAGCTAGTTTCGGAAAAACATTTTACTTGTTATTATGAGAATTAAGGTAGATAATCTGGTTATATAGTCAAATATGTTACTAACCCAAGCAAAAAGCAAGAAAACAGATCCTCTCCACCACACAAACTACACTAGTTTGGCTATATTACTATCAAACTTATCTTAACAAAGATTCTCGAGAAATGAATGCACACTCGCAACCCATTTTTTTGACGTCCTTCGCAATAGAGTCTCGATCAATGTAGACATCATCCGATCCTTACTATTCTAATCCAAATTCCTGAAATCACACTTTATCTCTCAATTTAAATAATAATAATCTTTATCATTATGAATTTTATACTCTTACATTTTCAAGTTATCACTTGATTTCCATTTAAAATATAATCGCTTTGACCATTGTTGATGAAGATTGCAGGATCAACAATATTGACACCTCTGCGGGGCTTCCTCAATAAGAGTCGTAAGTAATAAACCATCTATGAACCAATCACTTTTTGTTGAATATTTCACTTTCAGCTCTTTAGGCTATTTGCTAGAATGGCAGTATGGATACTGAATCTGTTCAAAAGTTGATCAAACAACTTAACCTTACTAACACACGAGAATTGATGTTTTGAACATGGAACTTCCAGTTTAAGAACCACCAACCCTTTTTATAACCATAATTAGAAAAAATAAAAACTAGTTCTACTCACACCTTAACTTAATTTCACACTCCATAAAAACTTTTTCACCCCTCACAAACTTATTTTCACCTTTAAACAAAAATATTTGATTGCTTTTAACAAAACAACCTCATAAATTCCTTTCCTCATAAAAATTTACTTAAAAAAAACATTAGTCCCTTTTATCTCCTTTAAACCATACTCACTTTACTCTTCATAATAGAATAAGCGGTGAATAAAATAGTTAACTATTTCATTCCCTGTGAGGCCCACTACATTGAATCTTTTACGCGGAGACGATTTTCACGCCACCCCTATATTTAGTGAAATGAATCAAACTATAAACAATGCATGCACAACCCTGATCAAGGCACGTGTGGATAACCACTCTAACAAAACCACGTGTGCGATCTTTAACGATGGATCAGGCCTCATAGATCTCAGCCTTCGTATGCACCAGATGCTTTGTTGCACGCAGATTTTTCTGGGCCAAGGATTGGAAAAATAAAGTTTCAAACAGATTCACCAAAAGGAAACGAACATATCTTCAAATCAATTCAAAGCTCTTCCTCTGTTTCTCTCTTCTGATACCATGTTAAAAAATAGAGAGATTAAAGAGAGCGATTAAACACACAATACTAAATATACTATAATATTTTTATTCATCACAATAGTTACATATATATGATATAAATATTTGATTCCCACAAGAATATAATTTATATTTACTAAATAACTTTTAAATAAACACTTAGGAACTCTCAATTCACTGTGATTTATTTGGCAAATGGTACACATTTTATCAAGGGGGAAGTTGACGCATAATCTGGTGTTGCTGGTTCATGGGTGCCAAAAGGGAAACACGCTTCCCTGAAATATATTTGTGTTGTTATGGTATTTAATTTATTTCCAAAAGAGATCAAGTTTGATTGCATTCGCGAGTGATTTTTCCTTGTCAGGGATCTAGATAATTATTGGAGTTTGTTATGATCTGATTTATCAAAGGCCGGATCTGCAATCCTACGGAAGCATCGAGGTAATGACAAGTGAAGAACATTGTGAGAAGATTTTGAATGTCAACCGAAAGAGAAGAGAGGAATAATTTATGCTATGACCCTCCTCGGCAAATGGCATTTAGGAATCCCCTTCGGCTCTGTGTTGAGAATGGAGCAGGGAGAAGAAAAGAGCGAGATTCCCCATACCAACAAAGCGAAATTTCTGATGAATCCCTACAGAGAAGGAAGAAAAGGGCGTGCTCCATTCCCGCCAATGAAGATGGAGACACTAGTAGTTCAGAGTTGAATATAGTGGGAAGCTTATGTGGCAGAGAGGAAAGCATTGCAGGAGATGAAATGCCGGATCAAGGAAGCAATCATGAAAAATGAATTCAGCGAGCATGAAAATGAGAAATCCGATGGTAAGGATGGTGACGCCAAAGAAATCGAACCAGAGAAGTCTGTAGATGAGAAAGAAGATTCGAAGGCGGGTTCAGAGAGATCCAAGGATCGATCTTCGGCGGGCAGTTTTACTGAAGCAGCTCCAGATGGCGTCGAGACGGTGGCATGGTGCTGGCCTGCTAAGCATCAACGGATTGAAACTGTCTACAAAATTGACAAGAGTGATGGGATAGGACGATGGGATTAGGAATCGAATCCATCACCTGTTGAGAGAGGATGGATCAAAATCACAGCAGCAATAAACAAAAAAAAATAATGAAGTCAAAATTATTGCATGTAAATGGGCATACTACTGTAAGACCTGGTAAGGCATGTGTACCCCTCGGTGATCACCGATAAAGTCTGGGTTAGACCTAGGTGATAGGGGGGATGTCGGGTTAACAGTACCCCGAGTAAAAACTTTGAGGGGGGTAAGAGGTAGATTGAGTGGGATTGTCTCACTTAGCAGGTTTGGCTGGAGTTAGTCAAGGAACCCCAAGTCAAGTTTAAGGGGGAATTGTTAGGTAAACTTGACTCGAGATAGAGTCAAAAGTTGACCAGGTTAAACAATGATGGTTTTGGGTCACATGGTATTGTGCACCCATGGTATTCTGCCTGTGGTATTATATGTAATGGAGCCTATAAAAGGTTGGAAGGATTTCATTGTAATGAAAAGGCCTAGAGGTGAGCGGTGAAGGCTCACTTGGCCGGATTGGCCAGTGTTTTGGCCAAGATAATGAAATTTCATTATAATCGAGTTTTTCCCCGGATTTGGGGTTTTCCCAGATAAACATTTGTGTTTATTCGTTTATGGTTGTTGCTGGTTATTTCTTATATTTTTTCCTCTCAGTAATTATTTCTATTATGAAGTAAAATTTCTTAACATTTTTTGCCTTGAAAATCATAGAAATTCTGGTGATATTTTTGATCAAATTTGGTAGGAATTTTTCTAAATCTTAGTTATAGTTGTCAATCTTCAATATTTTGGGTGTGTTAGAGGTTTTTGATGATGCTGAATCTATTTCCACCATCAAAAACATGATTCAAAAACTGCTATTACATGATGTTTTGAATTTTTTTTGAATAGGGTTTCACATCAACCATAAAGTTCCACTTCAAAATATTAATATATATTTTGGCATCCATTGCAATACATATTCCAAAGAAAAGAAGATGACACAAGACCGGCCAAGTTTTGCAGTGTCACGGGTTTCTTCAAATCTCAGTCACATACTCTATTCAAAAGAAAAAACACAGTAGTTGGTAGCACTTATTTCCTAAAACAAAAATAGTAAGGTATCAAGCAAAAAAACAAATGTAAACAAAAAATAGTAAGAAGAACAAACCAAATAAGAACAAATATAGTAAGGCAAACAAAATGAGAACAACAAGCAGGAAGCAGACTATGTACATGGCATGGGGCGCAGCCCAGCCTATTGGAAATAATGCTTGAGATCTTGTCTGTTGACAGGAAGGTTGTCAATCCTCCCGTCAAGTGATTGCAGATGGTACGTGTGTGAACCAAGCTTCTCCTGAACCATAGGGACTGGAACTTCATATGTTTGTCTTTGTCTTCATGGGACTTATCCCATTTAAGTACCAAGTCACCAACACCGAAGATAGCTTTCCTTGTAGACTTCTTATCAAACTATCTCTTGATACGGTTGTTGGGTCCCTATAATACTAGTGATTACCCCATTACTATTGTAGTTGTACCCATTATTAATATTGTTGTGCCCCTATTGTCCCCATATTGTTATTATTGTGCCCCACAAAATCCCTCTATTGTTACTTTTGTGGCTTTATATTATTATTGTTAAGTCGGCTGGGTTATATTGTGACTCCTTAGACTCCTATATATAGAAAGGAGGTTTTTTCATTTGTATCATCCAAGAATTGTTCATTTATGTAATTAAAAGGAGGTTGTCCCCTCGAAGAGGATGAATTCTAAGGCGTGGATCTATCTTTTCTATCTTTTTCTTGAGCTGGTTTCATAACATTTGGTATGAGAGCTTTGGATTCTAGGGTTTTGCTGCTCCAAACAGGTCATCGTGGAATTTTCATTATAACTTTTGTTCTGCAACGTTTCAGAAGCTAAAAAAAAAAACCATTTGAGAAGAAATCGCGCTGAATCGCGGGTCCGAATTTCAAAACTTTCCGCGCTATATTTGCAGAGATATGATCTGAGGAAGTTGTTCTTCTTGCAGACTCCTGAATTACATTCCAAACAGGTGACCTGGGGAAAATCATCATAACTTTCTCTCTGAGCATCGGATTGAAATTTCGTATGAAGGTGCAGAAAGAGGATAGACTGTAGTTTCTTGTATGTATTTTTTTAGAGCCAAAGGTTGAAACAGTGACTCGTGGTACGTCATACAAGTTCGCTCTATTGAACTAGTCTATAAGCAGGTCACTGTGGGAGATTTTTCATAACTCGTTCTTGGAGAATCCAATTTGGATCAGACTGGTGGCATTGGAAAGAGGACACAGAGGGCTACTACAAGTTGCAAGTTTAGAACTAGATGATCCGAAAGCACAAAGATACATCAGAGGCAATATCAAGCTCCTACAAAGTGAGAAAAGGTGTGTAGATTCTTTTAAATTTTTGCTTAAGATTGGTTTGAAAATTTATTTTGAAGGAATTGAAAGGGCATAGTAGAGAATTATTATCAGTAACTGATGCCCCGAAGAAAGAAAATGCAAACACCTAGTGAGGAACCTGAAAGCTCTAGCATGACTCATGAAGAAGAGGAAGAAATGCTACATGATATATCAAAATTACAAGAACAAGTGCAACAAATGTCACGCTCACAAAAGCTAACCGAAGCTAAGATAAATGGCGTGGAATATAATATAAAGGGCATGGAAGCTAAGATGGATGATTTGAAGATAGATTTGAAGAGAGAGTTGAAGACAGACATGGCAGATTTGAAGGCAAATTTGACAAATTTTCTACAAGAAATACTTACTAATGGTGAAAGGGGAGTAAAGGAAACTCATGATGCAAACAAAGGAAATGTTAATCATGAGTTCATAGACTTTAATGTTGGATCAAAGATGCACCATATTCCAAAAATTGATATGAGGAAGTTTGATGGCAAGGACCCCGCAACATGGATATTACATATGGAGCAATTTTTCGATCTCAATAATGTGAAAAACACACAAAAGGTACATATTGCAACTTTATATTTGGAACCAAATCAGTTTGTATGGTATCAATGCTTTGCTCTCGTAAACAATTTATCACTTGGGCAATTTTTACGGAAGAATTGATAGCACATTATGAGGATACAAAAAGCAACACTTTTTTTAGCCAA
>APFE031462261.1:78111-131029 GCA_000404065.3 Pinus taeda
ACCAAGTATGCACACTTTTGTGCATTATCACATCCATTTAAAGCCAGTACATTTTCTAGTGCATTTATGGAAACAATTCAAAAGCTACATGGAAACCCAAAGATTATTGTAAGTGACAGAGATCCCATTTTCACTGGAAATTTTTGGACAGAATTATTTTCTTGTCTTGGTACTCAGTTAGCTCATAGTCATCTTATCATCCTCAATCTGATGGGCAAACTGAGATAGTAAACAAATGTTTGGAAGGATATCTTCGTTGCTTTGTATCTGATAAACAGACACAATGGGTCAAATGGTTGCCTCTGGCTGAATGGTGGTATAACACTTCCTTCCATACAGCAACAAAAATGACCCCATTTATGGCACTTTATGGGTATCGGCCACCATCCATCACATCATATTTAAGAGAAAATTATGAGGTTCAAGCAGTGGAACATCACATCGAACATCAACAACAAGTCCTCCAACTCTTAAAGGATAACCTCGTGTTGGCATAGAATAGAATGAAACAACAGGTAGATCAACATCGTCGTGAAAGAAGTTTTGATGTAGGTGATTGGGTATTCCTATGGCTACATCTATATAAGCAAATGTCCCTCAAGCAAGCTAAGAAGGATAATAAATTATTGCCAAAGTATTATGGTCCATACAAGGTGTTGCAAAAGATTGGTACTATGGCATACAAATTGGAGCTTCTTGCAGTTTCTCGATTGCACCGAGTTTTCCATGTTTCATGTTTAAAGAAGGTTATAGGCGATAAGTTCCCAGTTCAAACAATATTGCCAGAACTTGACGAGGAAGGAAAAATTATATTGGAACTAGAAGCAGTCACAGAAACAAGAACTTGACAGCTATGAAATCGATCAATTTCAGAGTATCTTGTCAAGTGGAAGAACTTATCTGCTAAAGATTCCACATGGGATGATGAGAATTTTATACAGAAGCATCCAGAACTACTCAAGCGTTGAGGACACCACTTTTTGAAGGAGAGGGGCATGTTGGGTCCCTATAATACTAGCGATTACCCCATTACTATTGTAGTTGTACCCCTTATTAATATCGTTGTGCCCCTATTGCGCCCATATTGTTATTACTATGCCCCATAGAATCCCTCTATTGTTATTTTTGTGGCTTTATATTATTATTGTTAGGTCAGCTGTATTATATTGTGACTCCTTAGACTCCTATATATAGAAAGGAGGTTTTGTCATTTGTATCATCCAAGAATTGTTCATTTATGTAATGTAAAGGAGGTTGCCCCATCAAAGAGGCTGAATTCTAAGGCGTGGATCTATCTTTTCTATGTTTTCCTTGAGTTGGTTCCATAACAATGGTTCTGGTGGAGTGTGAATTTTTCTTTTTCTTTCATCCTTTCTTCTAGAAGCTTATGGAGAGCATCATCCTACGTTGAACTAGCTGGCAAGGCTTGCCTTGGGATTCTTAGGAAAGTTGAAGTGTAGGCAAGTAGATATTGGGCGGAAAGATGGCTTCTTTACTATAGACCAGGAAGTACGGTGAGGTATTCAGAGAGATCTTGGGTGTTACACAGTCAACCCATAATGCATTCATTAGGGCGGTATTCCAGTTGCACTACTCAGAGAAAACAATTTTTTTTTTATTATGCGGATGAGGTTTTTAGTTGTGGATTCTGTTAGACTGTTTCCTTGTGGGTAATAATTAGATGAGTGTTTTAGCACAATACCATTATGTAATGCAAAATCATAAAGTTTCAAAGATGAAAAGTATGTTGCATTATAAAAGAAAAAGCGATACTGAAACGCCGAAGCGTGAAACGATGTTCTGCTGGAGGAAGTTGATGACCTTCTGCTCATTCACTTTTTTGAGCGGAACTGCTTCTGTCCACCCGGTAAAGTAATAAGTTGTTGTTAGAATATAGTGGTATTTCTTTGACGAATGTGAGAAGATTTCCCTAATGATATCTAGGCCCCACTGTTGGAATGGTTCAGTCACTGCAACAAGGTGCAGTGGGGCTGCTGATATTTGTGTCTTGTCAGCACATTGCTGACAAACCTGGAACTTGCAGGCATAAGCATGTGCATCCTTGAATAATCTAGGCTAGTAGGAACCAACTCGCATAACTTTGTGCACACTGGTGTTTCCCACAAGGTAACCCCCGGCAGGTCCGTCATGCAGATCTTGTAGTACCTTCTCAGATTCATGTGCCTCCAGGTATTAGAGCAAAACTTCATTATTGTGCTTCATGTAAAGCACTCCATGCACCAACTAATATGCGAAGGCTTTGAGGCACAATGCCCTCTTTTGTCTGATAGAAAAGTGAGATGGTATGGTGTCGTGCTCAAGGCACTAGCACACATATGTGTACCAAGAGGTTTCCTCTTCAGTGGGTGTTGCTTGCCTTATATCATACATCTCAATTTCCTACTCCCAACCGATGAGCTCTTCTTCACTCTCTGGTGTGTGTCCTACTTCAGATGCAAGTCTACATAGCCCGTGTCCTTTGATCGTGTGAACTGGATTTATTTCAAGATAATACTCTTGCAAGTCAATCATCCAGTTCACACATCATTCACCCAGTTCTTGTTGTACAAGCAATGTGCAGACTACTGGGTGAGGGACAAAGACTGTGCAATGGTTCTTCAACAAGTAGGGCCTAAAGTGTTTCGTCACCTTCTAAACTGCATATGCTTGCTTTTCAATGGTGGGGTATTTGAATTCTGGTCCCTGCATGCTTGCACTCATGAAGCAGATTGGGCGTTCATGGTTCGTTTCATCCTTCTGAGTGAGTACTATAGTGAGCGAATTATCAGAGGTGAAGGTGTATAGCAGCAAATCCTTTTTGAAGTCTAGGATATAGAGTGCAGACACTTCTGTAGTAGCCTACTTGATCCAGGTGAATGCATATTTTTCCTTCTTTCCCTAGTTGTAGACTGCATCTTTCTTGATCATGTCATGCATGGGATTGACTATATTTGCATATTCCAAGATGAACTTCCGGAGGAAGTTATCTTGCCCAAGAAGGACTGCATAGCTTTCTTGTTATCTGGGTAAGGAATCTACGCAATAGTCTGAACCTAGTCTCAATTCACCTTGATCCTACTTTTGGAAACAATGTGTCCAAGAAGATTCCCCTCAAACACTATGAATACGCTCTTTTTGGGACTCAAGGAAATCATGTATCTCCAGCATCACTTAAAGATTTTCTTTAGATGGCATATGTGATCCTCTCGTCTTTTTGAGAACATAGTCACGTTGTCGAGGTATACCACTACGCTATGTCCGATTTGTCCATGAAAAACAATGTCCACGATGTGTTGAAAGGTTGTACTTGCATTTATAAGCCCAAAGGGCATTCGTCTATAAGCAAATGTACCCCACTTGGTATAGAAGGTAGTCTTAATTCTGTCAGGTTCTGCTACCAGAACCTGATTATATCCTGAAAAATTGTCGAGAAGAGAAAACGTTTGTGCCCCAGATACTATTTGTAGGATGTGGTCCATGGACAGCACATGGTATTTTTCTTTTTCTGAGGTGCGGTTCACATTCCAGAAATCAACACACAATCGGATTTCCCCAGACTTCTTTTGTATAGGAACAAGGTTTGAAACCCACGTGGAATGACAAACTTTGTATATGATCCATGCATCCAGCAACTTAGTGAGCTCTTTCTGTATGAGGGGTTCAAGTGACGGATGGACTTTCTGTTGGCATTACGACACGGGTTTGGCTCGATGACATAAGTGTTGTCCTTGACGGAAACTCACTCAAATAACATATCACAAGTTTAGGCTCTCAAAATAGTAGAAAATGAGATATCTACAAGTTCCTGTTCACAAAGTTGCAATCATTGGCAGGTTTCGTAGGTGTGTCGATAGAAAGGTGCGGACATGTTCGCAAGTGTACCGAACAAAAAGTGCAGACCTAAAGTACACACACTTTCATGCAGAGAAAAACGTGAGCACGTAGGAAATCTTATGATTGGTCCATGGTAATTAGTCCGACATTTGATCCTATGGTTTTGGTCTATGGTTTTTCATCTAAAGTATTGAACCTAGATTTTGGGTCCCTAGTATTGGATCTCTATGGTTTTGGACCATGGTTTGAGTAAGGCCTAGACTGTAAAAAGGAAAGCAGATCATTTGGTTGAGCACAAATGTTTTGAATATCTTAAGAAGAGAAAGATCTGAAATACTGGTGATCGGTTGGTGAGTTATAGCTGGACCTAAATCAAGGAGAAACCTGAGCATTACAAGACAGATCTACTGATGAGTCGAGATCTCTTTGGCGCATGATCAGGTCTGTAAGTCTGATAGTCTGGGGTATAAGTGAAGTCTGATAAATTATCTATACCCGTAGGTCCACAGGCTAGACATGGTGTAGGTGCGGAGATCCACAGGCTAGACACGGCGCAGGTGCAGAGACCCGCAAGCTAGACAGAGTGCAGGCGCAGATATACGTAGGGTTGACACAGCACATGTGTAGAGAAACGCAGGCTGGACACAGCGCAGGTGCGGATACCCACAGGCTCGACATGCCGGAAGTGTGGATACCCACAGGTTGTTATTGGTGAAGTTGCAGACTTTTCTTGAAATATGTTTTAGCTGTTTTTGTCTATTACTGAAGTGTTCAGGGTTTTGAATTGGTGACTGGTTGTTGTGTGCTGAGAAATTATTGATTTAGTATTTGTACAAGGAAGTTGGTTGATTGTAGATCTATTTGATGTTTGATTGATATTCATGGATCCAGTCTGAAAATTTATGAAACATGGTCCCTAGAAGAAAAGAGAAGGTTGAAGCCTTCAGTAGGTCAGCACCTACATACTAGTACCTTAGCTAGTACAAGAGCAAAGGGGGTTGTAGCTCCCTTCCAGGAGAGTCTAGAGAATGAGAGAAGGTTGTAGCCTTCTACAGGTTGAAGCCTACATGCTGGTATAAGACTGCACCTGTATAGAATCATTGTAAAAATAAGTTTCTAATTGAAAGAAGATAGAGACATATTGCAGTAGGTGGTTTTCACCCACATTGGGTTTCCACCTTATATCTTGTGTTCTTTGGTGTGACTGTCTGCTCTATTTTTCCTGTTCCTGTTTACTGTTATATGGTTCTGACACACAGATTAATGATCAACATCTGAAGAATAAATTAAATTGTAAGTCTGGAAGGTATACACATTAGTCAGATCTGCAAATATTTTTATAAATTGAAAAAGAATTTGATAATACTGATTCACCCCCCCTCTCAGTATTATTTCCAACAATTGGTGTCAGACCAGGTCCTTTAGGAAAAGCTTGATCGCTTGAAGGAAGATCTATCGTCATGAGAAACTATGAAAAGGAAGCATCTACTAGGCCACCGATTTTTGATGGGAGCAACTTCGTCTATTGGAAGGTAAGAATCACTGCCTATCTTCAATCTCTTGGTACAAAAGTTTGGGATATTGTGGAAACAGGATGCACATTTCCATCAACAACTCCTACAGATGCAGCTGGTAAGAAGCAGTATGAAACAAATGCAAAAGCTGTCAATACTCTATTAAGAAGTCTATCTCAATCAGAATTCATCAAGGTTATGCAGCTCAAAAGCGCAAAAGAAATATGGGACAAGATCGTTTTGAGCTATGAAGGAGATGAACAAGTAAAACGAGAAAAATTACAAACTCTTAGAATTCAATATGAAAGTCTCATAATGTATAATGATGAAAATGTGGCTAGTTATTTCCTACGTATAGATGAGATCATAAATTGTATGAAAAACTTAGGTGAAGAAATAAAAGAAGTTGTTTTGGTTGAAAAGGTTCTAAGATCTTTGTCTCCCAAGTTTGGTTCAAAAGTTTCTACCATAGAAGAAAAGCAGAATCTACAGAGCCTTACCATGTCACAGTTGCACGGAATTCTAACTACTTACGAAATGAGAAAAGGAGGACCATCGGACAGGAGAGAAGCTGCATTCAAAACAACAGGAAAAGTAGATTACTATGAGGCAGGACATATGTCAGAATAAGAGGAAGAACCAAATTTTGTCAAGAACCTTCAACGGGGAACTGGAAGATTCAGAGGTAAGCTGTCTTTCAAATGCTTTGCTTGTGGAAGAGTTGATCATTATGCTACAAAATGTCCTCATAAAGATAAACTAGACAAAGGTAAGGAACCTGTTAGATGGAACATAAAACAGAATGTAAATAAGAAGAGCTATTACACGCATGAAGACAGTGATGGATTGTCAAATACTGATGAAGATGATCAAGGTAATGATGATAGACTTTTGATGGCTTTTGAAGATTATGATTTCTTGGATGCTATAAATGAAGAAGGTCTTTATGAAGAAATTTCCAAACTTAAAGTTTGTTTAGAAGAAAAGAATATGATTATAGATACTCTAACATTCCAACTTACTGAAAAGGATAAACACAATGAAGATTTAGAATGTGAAATTGTGGGACTTAGAAAAGAAATTGAGAAAACAAAAGCCCTTAATCTCATATTTGCTAAAGGATCTGAAAATTCAGATGAGATTATCAAAGTGCAACGTTCTCCTCTAATCAAGACAGGTCTCGGATATTCTGAAGAAGAATCTCAAGCTCAGAAGCAAGCACAAAAGCCATCCACCTCCAAAAGTTATCTTGATGCAGCAAGGAGAAGTGTCCAAGTTGACAATCGACAGCAAAAGCATAATGAAGATCACCAGGTAAATGAGGGACCATTTTCTTCAAGAACAATCAAATATTATCAAGTAAATTGAGGGCAATCTACTTCAAGGATGAACAAAAGCTTCAACTGACCACATGTAAATCATTCTCCATTTGGCTCAAGAATGGATGGAAACTACAATCATATGGTTGGTAGATTTGATAATCGCAGGAATTTATTCAATGGCCAATGTTTCTCTTGTCATAACTTTGGTCATAAAGCTGCTCAATGTGTTGCCTACAAGACCATCATGACTAGGGAAGCTCAAAAATGAAGGAGTATGATTGGGATCATGAAAAGAACCTATAATAACTTTTATACTCTTGAAAATGAAATAAAATGTTCTATTTGTAACAACTTCAGTCATGAAGATTCTGAATGCAGGAGTAGGTTTCAACAAACAACTCAGAAGGAGCAAGCCTCATTAACTCCCAAAACATGGAGAAAGAAAGAACCACAACTAGAAAGATGTGGGATAGCCTTATATGTGGAAGGACAGGATAATCAATGGTACATTGACAGTGGATGCTCGAAACGTATGACAGGTGATAAAGAAAAACTTCAGTCATATAGTGCCTTAGAAAAGGAAAAGAAGGTCTCATTTGGAAATGACACCTCAGCATTCATAAAAGGTAAAGGTTTTGTTCGTTTGAAAGAGAAGGTCAAAGATGGAAATGTTATGTATGTTGATGGCTTAAAGCATAATCTATTGAGTTTCAGTCAAATGCGTGATCAAGGAACTGAGGTAATATTTTCATCAAATGGATGTGTTGTTTGTGAGCTTGATACAGGAAAAACAGTAATCAAAGGTATAAGAACTCCAAATAATTTATACATATTCAAAGAAGGATAACAATGTTATCTAAGCAAGAATGATGAACATTGGCTATGGCACAGAAGATTCAGGCATCTAAGCTTTTCTAAGATAAGGAAAGAATGCAAATATTAGGCGGTTCATGATCTTCCTGACATCAGAATTCCAGACTATACAATATGCAAATCATGTCAATTTGGTAAGCAAACCAGAACTAATTTCCCTGAGAAGGAAGGATCAGCTAGCAGGCCACTTGAACTTGTCCACACCGATATATGTGGTCCAACTAGGAAGAGGTTACCTCGAGGAGAAGAGTACTTCATATTGTTCATTGATGACTTTTCAAGGATGTGTTGGATAGGACTCATGAAGTATAAAGATGAAGCCTTCGAAAAGTTCAAGTCATTCAAAGCTTTGGTTGAAAATGAATCAGATCACAAAATCAATTGTCTCAGATCTGATCAAGCGGAGGGAATTTTACCTCAGATGAATTTTTTCGATTTTTGTGAAGAACCATGCAATAAAGAAGGGAATTCTCTGCTGCAAGGACTCCTCAGCAAAATGGAGTAGTGGAAAAGGATGGAACGATGGTTCAACAAATGGCTCGTTGCTATGTGTTATCACTCAGGTTGTCCCTAGGGTCCTAATAGGGATACGGCCGAGGTAACCACAAACCAATCTTCTGATTGCAGGTTCTAGCCCACCTGCAATCGGAGAGGGCTCTCTCCTTTTGATTCAACCTTAGTTGATGATTTTAGGCTAGCTTTCTGACTTCAAGGGAGTGTTGATTGTGATTGGAAAGAAGGTAGGATTCTTGACCTAAGAGGCACGGTAAGGTATTATAAGTTTCGAACCATTGGGCATGGAGTCATAGATTGAGGCATGCAAGCGTTTTCTTGGTCACAAGGGGATACAGAGCGGGATAGCCACACAGGATACAACTCTCGGTCTGCTGAAAGTACGGAGTGAACATCAGGGATGAAAGGCAAAGGACAATCATTTCATCATGCTGACAAAGGGGAGAAATGGATGAGTGGAATCCTGAAGCAGTTAAGAATTCCTAAGACATGCACTCATATGTGAAAGAAACAGGGTAAACCAGATCATTTAATAATACAAGCTCATAATTGTTTATGAAGAAAACATTGAAAAACGCAGAAATTGAACTTAAGGTGTATTGGAACAAATCTTAAGCTATTCTTTTTTCCTGCAATTTAGAAAGGTGGAAAGGTGGTAAAAAACATAAAATAAAACAGAGGGGAAGAACACTTATTGGATCATGTAGAAGCACAGGAATTCCGTGATCATTCCTTGGCCAAGAGAAAACATCAAGTTGTTTCGCAATCCATGCTTTCAGCAATCTTTGATTATGGAAATTATGATAGTTACAGTGCGAATCTCTGCTCAGAGAAAATGCTGGAAAGAAAATTGACCAACAACTACTACCAACCAACCAACCCCTCACAACATTGCTTAGGGTGGTATTTATAAACAAAATATCGGAAATACATCATTACAAATGACCTTGACAGGTTTGCTTAGAGCTCTTCAGAAATCTAAATGCTGCTGGAATTTAATGCAAGTAAATCTTTTTGGCTGCGCTGGGGGGCAGCTGGATCGGAACAGGTGACGAGGTGGCCCTTGGGGACCAGATGCGGTGCTGCTGAATGATTGTGCTTTGGGGCTGCAGTTCGGCTTTGGTGTGAATTGAATGTGCAATAATTATGATTTGAGAGCTTGAAGTAGTTCCGCCTTCCTTCTATGAATTTGCTGGAAGATATTCAATTTTTCTCTTTTGCTTCGGGCCGCTGCTCAAGATATTCGTTGATACACTTTTTTGCTACATTGATGGTTTCCGCCGTCGACTGATATTCTTTGACACACTTGATATCTGCTGATTTGATCTGATACACTTTAAAATCTGTGATTGATCTGCTGTTGTCTTTAAACTGGATCCTTTGGCACGATCGGGCGATTTTCAGGCTTTTTCGACACGCAATGGGCTTAGCAATCAGAAGATTCCTTGAAGATTCCTCGAAATGGCCTATTTCCCGTAGCGATGCGCGCGCTATTCGCGCATCGGAAACTGCCTCCGTTTCTTGATCTGGAGCTCCGAAGTGCGATTTTTCTTCATGCGCGAAGCTTTTTTCGGCTTTTTGGCTGCTGACATAAGCAAGGCGTCGGCTGTACGACGGATGACGTCAGGTGTGGGTCCCTGGTACAGAGCGACGTGGCGAGATACTGGATGAACTGGGGTAAAGAGACTCCGATGCGATATCGCGATATCGCGTCGGCGGGGAACGAGGGGGGAATTGGTTTGGAGACTGGGCGCTTGTGACTGCCGATCTGCGATATCGCAATATCGCATCGGCGGAGACGGAGAGGTGAATGGATTGGACACTCGGCGTTTGTGATCGCCGATCGCCGATATCACAATATTGCATCGGCGGAGAACGGATGGGCGATGTTTTGCATGAAGATGAGAGTGCGAAGGTGCGATGCGAAAACAGCTTTGAGGAGGAGAGAGTGAGTAAGTGGGTGTGAAGGCTACTTGAGGTTTCGGAAGGGGTCCGATTACCTCGGAGGGATTTTATACTTTGGAAGGAGTCCATCGTATCTGGAAGGTGGTTTGGAGGTCAGGGGTTCTTGCTGAGTTTCAGAATAAACTGAGCAATTTCCGGGAGTAACTTATGGTTATTTTTCAACCAGGGGGGGATATTACATAGGGGATTTTACTTAATATTAATAAGGGGATGGGAAGAATAGGGAGCTAAATAATAGTGTTAGTGGTTAATATGGAGATGGTAAGAAAGCGCTAAGTTCGGGAGAGCTTAGGCTGTTACAAGGGGGTAGGACCATACTTTGGGAGAAAATATGGAACAACTTTGAGTAAATCAGATCTTTACTTAAGCCAGTGTTATGGAGATGATGAACTTAAGAGGTGTCAAGCAGATCTTGACCTCTTTTGGGGAAGTTAGTTAATGATTGGGGAGAACAGAGAAGGGGAGTTAGTTATACCTATTTTGAGCCTTTTTTGCTTACAAATCTTTGCTGATTATGTTTTGCATGATATGATACCTGAAAACCTGGAACTGTTCAGCAATTCAACAACCTCAGAACTACCTACCCAGCCTACTTGCCTAACATTTTTTCTTCTTTTGTTTGGGGGTGCACTTAGACTTGCAAACCCGTCATTCTTTTCTTTTGATGCTTTCCTATTTACATACTACCATTATTTCTTCCGGAGCCCAGATTAAGCTATTGGGCTCATCAGTTTCTCTACCTATCTAAGAATCTGCCAAGATTAAACTGTTTGGACAGATTTACAATCTCTATATTCTAAAACAGGAAATTCAAACCTAGGGAGACCAAGATTAAACTATTTGGACCTCCCTTTAACTAAAAAAATAGCGATACCGGGATAACTTTACAAAATTTGAAGGCAATTGGATGAACTTGCAGTAGCCTTCTTCATTCGGAGACTGTTTGAGCAAATATGGAGCATTGCAGCAAGAAAAGTACAACATATTTGGCCTGTGAAATGCCAATAATGAAAAATGAATACCTACTGCAGCAGGAAGCTAACACTATGCTTGATGAGTTTGGAACTCCTGCAACTTTCTGGGGTGAATCCGCATTTGCCGCTGTTACTATTCTCAACAAGACAAACATCCGGGTAAACAAAACTCAGACTCCTCATGAACTTTGGTATGGTAAGACTCCCACGGTAAAATACTTCAGAATTTTTGGAAGCACATGCTACATTAAAAGGACTGATGAAAATCTTGGCAAGTTTGAAACTAGAGCAGATGAAGGCATTTTACTTGGCTACTCTCCCCACAACAAAGCTTACAAATGTTACAATAAAAGACTTGGTAAAATTGTTAAAAGCATTGATGTAGTGGTTGATGAAGAAGGAAACACTCCTAGACAGGTAAAATTTGAAGATTTCGAAGATGGCGAAGACTATCTGTCAACATCAAATCAGATTCATGACAAAGAAGAAACCCATGAGGCACCAGAAGAACAGATAAGGATAGAAGAAAAGACTCCATCCAGATATGTTCAGAAGAATCATCCGGAATCTCAAATTTTGGGGCAGAAAGAGGCAGGTGTACAAACAAGAAGAACCATTTCAGAAGCTTCAAGCCATCTAGCATTGCTCTCCTCCACTGAACCGCAAAATGTAATAGAGGCTTGCAAAGATGAATGCTGGGTCAAGGCCATGAAGGAAGAACTCAAGTAGATTGAAAAGAATAACACTTGGGAGTTGGTTCTTAGACGAAAAGATAAGAATGTCATAGGGACAAAATGGATCTTCAAAAATAACCTGAATGAAAATGGGGATGTGGTTAGAAACAAGGAAAGACTTGTTTGTAAAGGATATGCACAACAAGAAGGAATAGACTTTGACGAAACTTTTGCTCCAGTTGCCAGACTTGAGGCTATAAGAATGTTCCTTTCTCTCTCTAGCTTTCAAAAGTTCAAAATATTTCAAATGGACGTGAAATCTGCCTTTCTGAATGGAGACTTAAATGAAGAAGTATATATTGAACAACCAGATGGGTTTATTCTTGGAAATGATCCAAAACTTGTATGCAAACTCAAGAAGGCTCTCTATGGCCTTAAACATGCTCCAAGGGCGTGGTATTATCGGTTAGATGAGTATCCCCATCAACAAGGTTTTATAAAAGGATCAACTGATAGAAATCTATATATAAAAATTAACAATGATAAGTTGCTGATAGTTGTTGTGTATGTTGATGATATCATCTTTGGTAGCAATGAAGAAGGCATGAGTCAAAATTTTTCCTTGGTAATGCAGAAAGAGTTTGAAATGTCCATGCTTGGAGAGCTCACATATTTTCTTAGTTTACAAGTCCAACAAAACAAAGATGGCATTTTTCTATCACAAACCAAATATCTCAAGCATATCTGGAAGAAATATGGGATGGAGGATTCGAAACCAGTATGTATCCCTACGGTGACAGGATGCAACCTCAACGCAAATGATGAATTGGCAGCAGTACATCAACCAACTTATAGATCCATGATTGGTAGTCTGCTCTATTTAACAGGTACCCAACCAGACATTATGCATGCAGTAGGAATAGTTGGAATGTTTCAGGAAAATCTAAAGGAAACTCATCTTTAGGCAGTTAAGAGAATTTCCAAGTATCTTCAAGGAACTCAAAACTATGGCTTATGGTATCCTAGAGGTACAAATCTCACACTTCATGCATACACAGATGCGGATTGGGCAGGAAGCGTGGATGATAGGAAAAGCACTAGTGGTGGTGCATTCTTCATGGGTCCTAGATTAGTATCTTGGTTCTGCAAAAAACAAATCTCCATTGCGTTATCTACAGCTGAAGCAGGATATGTAGCTACGGCATCTTGCTGCACACAACTCCTTTGGATGATGCAAACATTGCAAGATCTTCAAATCAATTATACTCCACCTATCTCCATTTTTTTGTGATAATACAAGTGCAATCAGTATTTCAAAGAATCATGTCATGCATTCAAAGACTAAGCACATACCAATCAAGTATCATTTTCTCTGAGAACAACTGCTTGAACAAAAGGTCAAATTGGAGTATGTTCCCTCTAAGGAACAAATTGTTGATATTTTCACCAAACCACTGTCGAGGGAGACCTTTGAATACCTCAGACAAAATTTGGGGGTAGTTGATGAATCATCTTGCTGTTGAATCTTTCAGAGATTGTTGTACGCGAGTTTCATATGGGGTATACGCATACATACGCTGGTTTATGTAGGTACAGTCGACTTGAAGAAAAGCAAGGATGAGAACTGTCCGATATGGGTCTGTTAGAGACCATCTAGCACAGGTTCAGGGGAAGCATACTTTCTTCTAATAATGCATTGTTGGCATTATCGTAGAAGAACTTGGTTCAATTCTTCAGTTGTTTTGATGTCAGGAGGAGCAAGTGCAGAAGGAGAACATGGATACTGACCTATGATTGACAATTTCTGCTGATATTATGTCTTATATTTCTTTTGTCAAGGTCATGTAACAGCCTGTCTTGGTTGCACCAAATGGATGTGTCTATTACTGAAGTGTTCAGGGTTCTGAATTGGGGATTGGTTGCTGTGTGCTGAGAAATTATTGATTCAGTATTTGTACAAGGAAGTTGGTTGATTGCAGATCTATTTGATGTTTGATTGATATTCATGGATCCAGTCTAAAAATTTATGAAACATGGTCCCTATAAGAAAACAGAAGGTTGAAACCTTCAGTAGATTAGCACCTACGTACTAGTACCTTAGCTAGTACAAGAGCAAAGGGGGTTGTAGCTCCCTTCCAGGAGAGTCCAGAGAACGAGAGAAGTATGTAGCCTTCTACAGGTTGAAGCCTGCGTGCTGGTATAAGACTGCACCAGTACAGAATCATTGTAAAAAGAAGTTTCTAATTGAAAGAAGATAGAGACATATTGCAGCAGGTGGTTTTCACCCACATTGGGTTTCCACCTTATATCTTGTGTTCTTTGGTGTAACCGTCTGCTCTATTTTTCCTATTCTTGTCTATTGTTATATGGTACTGACACACAGATTAATGATCAACATCTGAAGAATAAATTAAATTGTAAGTCTATAAGGTATGCGCAAGTTTCATTAGTCAGATCTACAAATATTTGTATATAAATTGAAAAATAATTTGATAATACTGATTCACCCCCCCTCTCAGTATTATTTCCAACAATTGGTATCAGAGCAGGTCCTTTAGGAAAAGCTTGATCGCTTGAAGGAAGATCTATCATCATGAGCAACTACGAAAAGGAAGCATCTATCAGGCCACCGATTTTTGATGGGACCAACTTCGTCTATTGGAAGGTAAGAATCATTGCCTATCTTCAATCTCTTGGTACATAAGTTTGGGATATTGTGGAAACATGATATACATTTCCATCAGCAACTCCTACAGATGCAACTGGTAGGAAGCAGTATGAAACAAATGCAAAAGCTATCAATACTTTGTTAGGAAGTCTATCTCAATGAGAATATTTTGATGAAATGGATGTCACCGTAGGGGTATATACTCGTTTCTATCACAAACCAAATATCTCAAGCATATCTTGAAGAAATATGGGATGGAGGATTCGAAACCAGTATGCACCCCTATGGTGACAGGATGCAGCCTCAGTGCAAATGATGAATCGGCAATAGTACATCAACCAACTTATAGATCCATGATTGGTAGTCTGCTCTATCTAACAGGTACCCAGCCAGACATTATGCATGCAGTAGGAATATTTGGAATGTTTCAGGCAAATCTAAAGGAAACTCATCTTCAGGAAGTTAAGATAATTTTCAAGTATCTTCAAGGAACTCAAAACTATGGCTTATGGTATCCTAGAGGTACAGATCTCACACTTCATGCATACACAGATGCGGATTGGGCAGGAAGCGTGGATCATAGGAAAAGCACTAGTGGTGGTGCATTCTTCATGGGTCCTAGATTAGTATCTTCGTTCTGCAAGAAACAAAGCTTCATTGCGTTATCTACAGCTGAAGATGAATATGTAGCTGCGGCATCTTGCTACACACAACTCCTTTGGATGATGCAAACATTGCAAGATATTCAAATCACTTATACTCCACCTATCTCCATTTTTTGTGATAATACAAGTGCAATCAGTATTTCAAAGAATCCTGTCATGCATTCAAAGACTAAGCACATATCGATCAAGTATCATTTTCTCCGAGATCAACTGCTTGAACAAAAGGTCAAATTGGAGTATGTTCCCTCTAAGGAACAAATTGCTGATATTCTCACCAAACCACTGCCCAGGGAGACCTTTGAATACCTCAGACAAAAGTTGGGGGTAGTTGATGAATCATCTTGCTGTTGAACTTTTCAGAGATTGTTGTACGCGAGTTTCATATGGGGTATACGCGTACATATGTTGGTTTATGTAGGTACAGTCGACTTGAAGAAATGCAAGGATGAGAATTGTCCGATATGGGTCTGTTAGAGACCATCTGGCACAAGTTCAGGGGGAGCATACTTTCTTCTAGTAATGCATTGTTGGCATTATCGTAGAAGATCTTGGTTCATTTCTTCAGTTGTTTTAATGTCAGGAGGAGCAAGTGCAGAAGGAGAACATGGATACTGACCTATGATTGACAATTGCTGTTGATATTATGTCTTATATTTCTTTTGTCAAGGTCATGTAACGGCCTGTCTTGGTTGCCCCACTATGCCTGGGATGGATAATGTAATGTGCTTATTATATCATGTATCCGCTCTTGGTTGGGAGTCGTATGTATGAGTCTTTGGTGATATTTCTTTTGTAGAATGTCTTCTTGCAGATCTTGCTTATATGTCAGGGGGATCTTGGAAAACAGAGCAGAGCAGAGATTTCAGCAGGTACTCAGGGGGAGCATAACCCTTTGCCCTTGATGTCAAAGGGGGAGGAAAGGCCTTGAGTGACTTTGGGTTGCCATCAAGTCCAAAGGGGGAGATTGTTGGTATTATGACACGGGTTTGGCTCGATGACATAATTGTTGTCCTTGATGGAAACACACTCAAATAGCAGATCACAAGTTCAGGCTCTCAAAATAGTAGAAAATGAGATATCTACAGGTTCCTGTTCACAATGTTGCGGTCATTGGCAGGTTCTGCAGGTGCACCGATCAAAAGGTGCGGACATGTTCGCAGGTGTACCAAACAAAAGGTGCAGACGTAAAGTACACACACTTTCATGCAAAGAAAAATGTGCGCACGTGGGAAATCTTATGATTGGTCCATGGTATTTAGTCTGACATTTGATCCTATGGTTTTGGTCTGTGGTTTTGCATCTAAAGTATTGAACCCAGGTTTTGGGTCCCTAGTATTGGATCTCTATGGTTTTAGACCATGGTTTGGGTAAGGCCTAAAATATAAAAAGGAAAGGAGATCATTTGGCTGAGCAAAGATGTGTTAAATATCTTAAGAAATGCAAGATCTGAAATACTGGTGATCGATTGGTGAGTTATAGCTGGATCCGAATCAAGGAGAAACCTGAGAATTACAAGACAGATCTACTGATGAGTCAAGATCTCTTTGGCACATGATCAGATCTGTAAGTCTGATAGTCTGGGGTATAAGTGAAGTCCGATAAATTATCTATAGCCGCAGGTCCATAGGCTAGACATGGTGTAGGTGCAGAGATCCACAGGCTAGACATGACGTAGGTGTGGAGACCCGCAAGCTAGACGCAATGCAGGCGCAGATATACGCAAGGTTGACACAACGTAGGTGCGGAGAACCGCAGGCTAGACATAGCGCAGGTATTGATACCCGCAGGCTCGACACAGCGGAAGTGCGGATACCCGTAGGTTGCTTTTGGTGAAGTTGTGGACTTTTCTAGAAATATGTTTTAGCTGTTTTTGTCTATTACTGAAGTGTTCAGGAATCTGAATTTGTGACTGGTTGCTGTGTGCTGAGAAATTATTGATTCAATATTTGTACAAGGAAGTTGGTTGATTGTAGATCTATTTGATGTTTGATTGATATTCATGGATCCAGTCTGAAAATTTATGAAACGTGATCCCTAGACGAAAAGAGAAGGTTGAAGCCTTCGATAGGTTAGCACCTACGTACTAGTACCTTAGCTAGTACAAGAGCAAAGGGGGTTGTAGATCCCTTCCAGGAGAGTCTGGAGAATGAGAGAAGGTTGTAGCCTTCTACAAGTTGAAGCCTGCGTGCTGGTATAAGACTGCACCAGTGCAGAATCATTATAAAAAGAAGTTTCTAATTGAAAGAAGATAGAGACATATTGCAACAGGTGGTTTTCACCCACATTGGGTTTCCACCTTATATCTTGTGTTCTTTGGTGTGACTGTCTGCTCTATTTTTCCTGTTCCTGTTTACTGCTATATGGTTTTGACACACAGATTAATGATCAACATCTGAAGAATAAATTAAATTGTAAGTCTATAAGGTATGCACAAGTTTCATTAGTCAGATCTGCAAATATTTGTATAAATTGAAAAATAATTTGATAATACTGATTCACCCCCCCTCTCAGTATTGTTTCCAACAATTGGTACTAGAGCAGGTCCTTTAGGAAAAGCTTGATCACTTGAAGGAAGATCTATCATCATGAGCAACTACAAAAAGGAAGCATCTCTTAGGCCACCAATTTTTTATGGGAGGAACTTCGTTTATTGGAAGGTAAGAATCACTGCCTATCTTCAATCTCTTGGTACAGAAGTTTGGGATATTGTGGAAACAGGATACACATTTCCATCAGCAACTCCTACAGATGCAGCTGGTAAGAAGCAGTATGAAACAAATGCAAAAGCTATCAATACTCTGTTAGGAAGTCTATCTCAATCAAAATATTTCTATGAAATGGATGTGTTGTTCGCGAGCTTGATACAGGAAAAACAGTAATCAAAGGCATGAGAACTCCAAATAATTTATACATATTCAAAGAAGGACAACAATGTTATCTAAGCAAGAATGATGAACACTGGCTATGGCACAAAAGATTGGGGCATCTAAGCTTCTCTCAGACAAGGAAATATAAAAAAATATCAGGCGGTTTGTGATCTTCCTGACATCAAAATTCCAGACGATACAATATGAAAATCATGTCAATTTGGTAAGCAAACCAGAACTAATTTCCCTGAGAAGGAAGGATCAGCTAGCAAGCCACTTGAACTTGTCCACACCGATATATGTGGTCCAACTAGGAAGAGGTCACCTCGAGGAGAAGAGTACTTCATATTGTTCATTGATGACTTTTCAAGGATGTGTAGGATAGGACTCATGAAGTATAAAGATGAAGCTTTCAAAAAGTTCAAGTCATTCAAAGATTTGGTTAAAAACGAATCAGATCGCAAAATCAAATGTCTCAGATCTGATTGAGGAGGGGAATTTACCTCAGATGAATTTTTCGATTTTTGTGAAGAACATGGAATAAGAAGAGAATTCTCTGCTGCAAGGACTCCTCAACGAAATGGAATAGTGGAAAGGATGAACAGAACGGTTCAACAAATGGCTCGTGCTATTCTTGATGAGTCTGGAACTCCTACAACTTTCTGGGGTGAAGCCGCATTTACCCTTGTTACTATTCTCAACAAGACAAACATCTGGGTAAACAACACTTAGACTCCTCATGAACTTTGTATGGTAAGACTCCCACGGTAAAATACTTCAAAATTTTTGGAAGCAAATGCTACATTAAAAGGAATGATGAAAATCTAGGCAAGTTTGAACCTAGAGCAGATGAAGGCATTTTACTTGGCTACTCTCCCCACAGCAAAGCTTACAAATGTTACAATAAAAGACTTGGTAAAATTGTTGAAAGCATTGATGTAGTGGTTGATGAAGAAGGAAACACCCCTAGGCAGGTAAAATTTGAAGATTTCGAAGATGGCGAAGACTATCCGTCAACATCAAATCATATTCATGACGAATAAGAAACCCATGAGGCGCCAGAAGAATAGATAAGGATAGAAGAAAAGACTCCATCCAGATATGTTCAGAAGAATCATCCGGAATCTCAAATTTTAGGGCAGAAAGAGGCAGGTATAAAAACAAGAAGAACCATTTCAGAAGCTTCAAGCCATCTAGCATTGCTCTCCTCCACTGAACCGCAAAATGTAATAGAGGCTTGCAAAGATGAATGCTGGGTCAAGGCCATGAAGGAAGAACTCAAGTAGATTGAAAAGAATAACACTTGGGAGTTGGTTCTTAGACGAAAAGATAAGAATGTCATAGGGACAAAATGGATCTTCAAAAATAACCTGAATGAAAATGGGGATGTGGTTAGAAACAAGGAAAGACTTGTTTGTAAAGGATATGCGCAACAAGAAGGCATAGACTTTGAAGAAACTTTTGCTCCAGTTGCCAGACTTGAGGCTATAAGAATGTTCCTTGCTCTCTCTAGCTTTCAGAAGTTCAAAATATTTCAGATGGACGTGAAATATGCCTTTCTGAATGGAGACTTAAATGAAGAAGTATATATTGAACAACCATATGGGTTTATTCTTGGAAATGATCCAAAACTTGTATGCAGACTCAAAAAGGCTCTCTATGGCCTTAAACAGGCTCCAAGGGCGTGGTATTATCGGTTGGATAAGTACCTCCATCAACAAGTTTTTATAAAATGATCAACTGATAGCAATCTATATATAAAAATTGACAATGATAAGTTGTTGATACTTGTTGTGTATGTTGATGATATCATCTTTGGTAGCAATGAAGAAGACATGAATCAAAATTTTGCCTTGGTAATGCAGAAAGAGTTTGAAATGTCCATGCTTGGTGAGCTCACATATTTTCTTGGTTTACAAGTCCAACAAAACAAAGATGGAATTTTTCTATCACAAACCAAATATCTCAAGCAGATCTTGAAGAAATATGGGATGGAGGATTCGAAACCAGTATGTACCCCTATGGTGACAGGATGCAGCCTCAGCGCAAATGATGAATCGGCAGCAGTACATCAACCAACCTATAGATCCATGATTGATAGTCTGCTCTATCTAACAGGTACAAGACCAGATATTATGCATGTAGTAGGAATAGTTAGAATGTTTCAGGAAAATCCAAAGGAAACTCATCTTCAGGCAGTTAAGAGAATTTTCAAGTATCTTCAAGGAACTCAAAACTATGGCTTATGGTATCCTAGAGGTATAGATCTCACACTTCATGCATACACAGATGCGGATTGGGTAGGAAGCGTTGATGACAGGAAAAGCACTAGTGGTGGTGCATTCTTCATGGGTCCTAGATTAGTATCTTGGTTCAGCAAGAAACAAAGCTCCATTGCATTATCTAAATTTGAAGCAGAATATGTAGCTGCGGCATCTTGCTGCACACAACTCCTTTGGATGATGCAAACATTGCAAAATATTCAAATCACTTGTACTCCACCTATCCCCATTTTTTGTGATAATACAAGTGCAATCAGTATTTCAAAGAATCCTGTCATGCATTCAAAGACCAAGCACATACCGATCAAGTATCATTTTCTCCGAGAACAACTGCTTGAAAAAAAGGTCAAATTGGAGTATGTTCCCTTTAAGGAACAAATTGCTGATATTCTCACCAAACCATTGCCCGGGAAGACCTTTGAATACCTCAGACAAAAGCTTGGGGTAGTTGATGCATCATCTTGCTGTTGAATCTTTCAGGGATTGTTGTACGCGAGTTTCATATGGGGTATATGCGTACATACGCTAATTTATGTAGGTACAATCAATTTGAAGAAAAGCAAGGATGAGAAGAGTCTGATATGGGTCTGTCGGAGACCATCTGGCACAGGTTCAGGGGGAGCAGACATTCTTCTAATAATGCATTGTTGGCATTATCGTAGAAGATCTTGGTTCAATTCTTCAGTTGTTTTGATGTCAGGAGGAGCAAGTGCAGAAGGAGAACATGGATACTGACCTATGATTGACAATTGTTGGTGATATTATGTCTTATATTTATTTTGTCAAGGTCATGTAACAACCTGTCTTGGTTTCCCCACTATGCCTGGGATGGATAATGTAATGTGCTTATTATATCATTTATCCCCTCTTGGTTGGGAGTCGTATGTATGAGTCTTTCGTGATATTTCTTTTGTATAACATCTTCTTGCAGATCTTACCTATATGTCAGGGGGCGCTTGGACAACACAGCAGAGAAGAGATTTCAACATGCACTCAGGGGGAGCATAACCCTTTTCCCTTAATGTCAAAGGGGGAAGAAAGACCTTGAGTGACTTTGGGTTGCCATCAAGTCCAAAGGCGGAGATTATTGGCATTATGACACGGGTTTGGCTTGATGAAATAATTGTTGTCTTTGATGGAAACTCACTCAAATAGAAGATCACAAGTTCAGGCTCTCAAAATAGTAGAAAATGAGATATCCGTAGGTTCCTGTTCACAAAGCTGCGGCCATTGGCAGGTTCCGCAGGTGCGCCGATCAAAAGGTGTGGACACGTTCGCAGGTGTACCGAATAAAAAGTGCGAACGTAAAGTACACGCACTTTCATGCAGAAAAAAATGTGCGCACGTGGGAAATCTTATGATTGGTCCATGGTATTTAGTCCGACATTTGATCCTATGGTTTTGGTCCATGGTTTGGCATCTAAAGTATTGAACCCAGGTTTTGGGTCCCTAGTATTGGATCTCTATGGTTTTGTACCATGGTTTGAGTAAGGCCTAGACTATAAAAAGGAAAGGAGATCATTTGGCTGAGCATAGATGTGTTGAATATCTTAAGAAGAGCAAGATCTGGAATACTGGTGATCGGTTGGTGAGTTATAGTTGGACCTGAATCAAGGAGAAACCTGAATATTACAAGCTAGATCTACTGATAAGTCGAGATCTCTTTGGCGCATGATCAGATATATAAGTATAATAGTCTGGGGTATAAGTGAAGTCTGATAAATTATCTATACCCGCAGGTCCATAAGCTAGCCACGGTGCAGGTGCGGAGATCCGCAGGCTAGACACAGCACAAGTGCGGAGACCCGCAAGCTAGACACAGCACAAGCGTGGATATACGCAGGGTTGACGCAGCACAGGTGCGGAGAATCGCAGGCTGGACATATCACAAGTGGAGATACCCATAGGCTTGACACAGCGGAAGTGCGGATACCCGCAGGTTGCTATTGGTGAAGTTGCAGACTTTTCTTGAAATATATTTTACCTGTTTTTGTCTATTACTGAAGTGTTCAGGGTTCTGAATTGGTGACTGGTTGATGTGTGCTGAGAAATTATTGATTTAGTATTTATACAAGGAAGTTGGTTAATTGTAGATCTATTTGATGTTTGATTGATATTCATGGATCCAGTCTGAAAATTTATGAAACGTGGTCCCTGGAAGAAAAGAGAAGGTTGAAGCCTTTAGTAGGTCAGCACCTACATACTAGTACCTCAGCTAGTACAAGAGAAAAGGGGGTTGTAGCTCCCTTCCAGGAGGATCTGGAGAACGAGAGAAGGTTGTAGCCTTCTGCAGGTTGAAGCCTGCATGCTGGTATAAGACTAAACGAGTACAGAATCATTGTAAAAAGAAGTTCCTAATTGAAAGAAGATAGAGACATATTGTAGCAGGTGGTTTTCACCCACATTGGGTTTCCACCTTATATCTTGTGTTCTTTGGTGCGACTGTCTACTCTATTTTTCCTATTCCTGTTTACTGTTATATGGTTCTAACACACAGATTAATGATAAACATCTAAAGAATAAATTAAATTGTAAGTCTGGAAGGTATACGCAAGTTTCATTAGTCAGATCTGCAAATATTTGTATAAATTGAAAAAGAATTTGATAATACTGATTCACCCCCCCTCTCAGTATTATTTCCAACACTTTCCTCAGCTTCTGCTGATATGACTTGACCCCTTCTTTGATCGGAATAACATGTTGGATGATTCACATGTCATAGGTTTTCAAATCGTCATATGTCTACGTGAACACATCTTGGTACTGTTTGAACAAGCGAACAAAGGCCTACCGCTTTTGCTATGTGCAACATGTACCAAGATTGACAAACTTCGAATCTTGTTATGTTCCCAAGTTGATGAGTTCACGCGTCATGGTGGAACTATGGGTCTTGTTGTTTCTCGGCCCCTGAAAAAGTTCTTGCAAGTCACAAAACTTTTCTAATGTTTCCACACTCTTTGTGATATGGTGGCCTTTCATGTTACCATCTTCTGTTTATAGAGAGCGCTCGTGCTCGTCATCATCTATCGCTGCATCTTTGAAGGCACCAGCATTGGCCATGAAATGCAATATCTATTGATCATCATTAAAGGCGTGTAAATTAGTTATGTTATCTAGGATAGATGGTTTGTACAAAATTTCAATAGTAAATCTATCCCTAATAAGTGACATTATTGAAGCTGTGTTTTCCAGAGCATTGGCAGCTGCATTATACTTATGTGGTACAATATTGATGTTAAATGCCATGAATTTAGAGATTAGCCTCCATACCTCTTGCTGGTAACTTTTGAGATGCAATGACAAATAGTGAATGGTGTGACGTACTCATCGTACCAATATCTCTGAATCACCTACCACTTTGACCGCGACCACGTTGACGTTGATGGCTTATGCAAGCCCAACACGAGTGCTTCATACTCAACAACATTTTTCATGCACTCAAACTCTAAGCGACTTGAAACCAGATGCTTCCTGTTGTATGGGTCGATCAAGACACACCCGACTCCTGAGATATCCTGTGTCTTTAATCCGTCAACATACAAGGTCCACAACTTTTCTGTACAAAGACCGCTTGATGTGCTAGTACTACTGCCACAACTGTTGCTACTGCTACTGCTAATATTGGTACAATGCACTGTACATGTTTCATTACCATCATGTGGGCAAGGAAGGAGTCCCAACTGCATGTCTAGTGGGGTTGGGGCTGGATGTGCAGGATAACACCCCAACGTTGTTTCCAGGAGGCAGTTGTCAAACATGAGTTCTGCAAAGGCCAACAGTTCATTCTCATTGTTAAAGGGAGAGATGTTATGCTTCATATCCCTCTTAGACACTACTCAAATTTGGTTGCATTTTCCCTTGTACAGAAGCCACATGTGCGACCAATCTGTAGCAAAATATCCGTCTAGCTTGCTAGACCAGTCTCTGCTAAGTAGTAGATCGTATGCTTCTAGTATGTCCACAACAACTATGTTGATGCATTGGTGGACTCGACCGTCATGAGATAGTCGTATGATCATGTGTCATAGTTCACCAATGGATGGTACCAATGTTCGATCAAGTTGGATGATCCACACAGATATCTCACTCCAATGTGGGTTGATATTTTTCCGCAATGGAGAGCAGCATGACGTTGGCTGTCGTGCCAGAATCAAACAACCAATTGTGAACATTGCAGTTACAAATTTCAAATGATAGCAGGAATGGAGGGAAATCTGATTTTGCTTCTTCCATCGGGAGTGTGTTGAGCACAGTAGAAAGTGATCTGGGAGGTGTGCTTTCTCCCTTACTGGTAGAGGCTGCACTGTTCGTTGTTGTCTATCCCAATGCATGCAACAAGATGTCTCGCTAACTCTGGATTTTGGCTAACTCAAGCAAACTAATATTCGCTTGAGTTTTCTTCATATCATCTAAATGTTTTATTCCATAGGTGGTAGGCTCAATGAGGTTTCCGGGGTAGGACCGATGTTCGTGTTGTCCAGCAGAGTGTTCTACAGTTTGCTGCTCATGTACATACTCTTATCCGTCACTGTCTTCCAAGAGTTGTTTTGTGTTTTCTGCTTTGGGGCAGCTGGTGTAACATCCTTCCTCATCAGCAGTCTCATATTTTCTTGTGCTTCTCCAAGTGTAAGTGGAGCCCCTTTACTCCTAAGGTTGTAATGGTAATTTTTCCTTGGGGGTTGTTTCTCAATGTTCATCTTCGGCATTACTCGCGAGCACTAATATGCGTTCACCACATGCCCAGAACTTGATTCTTCATCAAGTGAAACATTTTCGTCATTATCTATGTCTTCCAACTACTCCTGCGTGTTGGTTTCCATGTCAAATTTATGACTGCATACATATATTTCAACTCGCTTCCAGTCTGAACAAGAGTTCTCGGGGTGATGATATTCATAGAATGAACAAAACTTAGGATTTGCACACTGATCTAAGTGGAACACAGAGCTCTGCACAATTTTTTGAGTGAACTGGTTGCTGCCTGATGAGTTGCTTCCCTGTCTCTGCCTGGGCAGATGGTTGCTTGCAGATGTGTCCATTTTCCGTTGTTTAAGCTCAGACACTTCTGTTGTCAAGTTCTTGACAAGGTGAGTAAGGGTTTCAATATCATTTTCTTCTTTGTCTCTACCCTTACTCGCCATCGCTTGGGACTTCCTACTCACAACTTTGGATTCCTTTGTTGATTCATCATCCTTGATTACTCCAATAGCATGTAGGTCTTTCTCTACAATAATAGCATGTTCGCAGTTTTCCAAAAGTATTGGTTTCACAGCTCGCTTGACAAACTGTGCAACATTGTTCGGCAGTGTGGACGTGCAGTAATCAACAGTGATGGAATCATGAGGTTTGGTGTTTGCTGCAAATTTTTTCAATATGCGTGTAAAACTCTAGTTGAAATTTAATTGGTGTAGGCTACTTCAGTTATTTACTTCAATGTTTCATGAAGAAATCTGAAATAAGCTTGTAATGTAATTTACAATCTAGGAGAAGTAGATTCAGCTGGTTGTAGTGGGATTCTTGAGATTGTTAGATCTAGGAATTTCTACAATAACAAGTGAGCAAGGGACCACATGGTTGGCTCAGGTGGCAGCGATAATGGCACATCAAGTTATCTAGTGGCTATAATGGGATGCTGGCTATTGACTAAGGACCATCTAGGAGGAAAAATTTCTCATATATACACTACCCATAGGTGGTGGGTAACAAGGACCCTTACTCAAAATTATGGTTGATAATGATAATTGGAGATGTGCGTCAAGCCCTTTTATTTCTCTTTTGGAGCTTTATTAGCCCTAGAAGGGCATGAGATCATGCTTAGAGAGGCATTTTGGCTCACATATGTGGACAAATAGTGGCATATTTTATTTTGTAGTGAGCTAATAGGTTGGCTTGTAACCAATTTACTTTATGTCTACTCAAAATCAAACTTATTATATGGATTTTAGTAGGATTAATGGATGTGATAGACCTCATATAAAAGGAGGATCATTCCATTCTATTTGTTGATCATCACTTGTGGATTTCAGCCTCCTTTAGAGAGATTGACTTAGCTTGTTGCTACTTGCTACTTGTGGAGATGGGATCTTCGAGCTATTGTTATTGGAGACTAGTTTATGTATTGGAGATGTCTTTTTGGGATTGAAAGAAGGCAATTTATTATAAAAATTGTGAGTATAATTGCAAAATTTTAATGGCTTTTCATGTAATAAATTTTGCTAGGATTTATCGATTATACCTTGTTTAAATGGAAAATTTTATTGGGAAATCTTGGTTAATTATTTCATGTTAAATCTATTTTCCTTGAATTCCGTAAAATACCTCCTAGAGATTTTTCTTTGAATTAATTTTTTTCCCTCAATAAAAATATAGTTAGGGTTTTCAAGTGAAAACTAGGGTTTCCCCCTTGCTCCTGCACATATTTGATATCTCTTAAATTTAGCCCTAAAACTCCATCACCAAGAAGGGAAAGGCACTAGGATCCTTGTGTTAGTCAAAATACATTAGAAATTTTATCTTTTTCTTCCTTTCTATTTTCCTAAGTCCCTTAAAGTAAGACACTAGTGCTATGAAAATGGCCGAAATAAACTAGGGCTTCTTAAAGGAAGACATTCAAGCTATTTTGGCTTGATATCACCTTGATTGACCCTATAAACTCAAAATATAACTTTTTCTAAGCTGAAATTTTCCCTAGTAGGGTTGACATCATCAACCCTGGGAAATGTATGCCCTACAAAACCCTAATATTAAATAAGGCTTCAACTTGTGGTTTATTTGAAATTTTTTGTCTTCTTTGGGTGATTTAATGAGTAAGAAAAACTTTTCTTATTGATTTTGTACCTAGATACTCCTTTGTTGAACTACACCTTGAAACCCAAGTTATCATGTACCTTTTAAGTGTTGGGTTGTGTTATATTCTTTCCATGACTAGCCCACATAGTTAATTAGGGGGTTTGAGGGGTGTAGGTAATCCCACTTTATGGGGTCTTGGGAAACACCCCAAAAAATTTTGGTTTTGGACCCTATGTTAGGTAGGGTGGACCCACCTATGGTTTTGTGCATGATTTTCGCACATGTTTTTTGGATGCAATGATTTTCGGTCCATGGTATTAGATGCTTTGGCATGTATAAATATGTATTATAACACTAAAAGGAACATAATGAAAATAAAGTTGGTAGTCCCGGTTTTGGGATCTAGGGGAAAATCTCTATGTACATGTGTTTTATGTGTTATGCTCTTGCATTGTTTATTTTATGTGTTTTAGAATTTGTATGTAGGTAATTTCTATATGACGTTAAAACCTATGTTTGGTATCAGAGATGTTTTGGCTTCAAGGGGACGCCTTTGTTGCTGAGGGGTTTCGCTCGGCCCTGTGGTAGACCCTGTTCAGTGGGAGATCTGCAAGATCGATTCTGGTGGTGAAAGAAGATGGTGAGCAGTGGAAAGATAGAGATCGAGAAATTTAATGGTCATAGTTTTGAGTTGTGGAAACTCAATATGGAGGATCTGTTGGTGGGTAAAGATCAGTTGATCGCAATAGATCCGAACCAACGGGAGTGTCTGATGAAGAATGGAAGAATTTGGATCGGAAGGCAAAGAGGACAATACGATTGTGTGTCTCAGGTTCATTATTGTTGAATTTGTCAGGGGAAGCTACGGCAAAGGCTTTGTGGGAAAAGTTAGGGACTTTGTACCAATCTAAGTCTCTGGTGAATAATATGTTCCTACAGAAAAAGTTGTATAACCTGAGGATGAAATATGGAGACTTGGTGACAAAGCATCTGAATGCATTTAATATTGTTGTAAGTCAACTAGCATATGTTGATATTAAAATTTCAAATGAAGATAAGTGCATCAATTTGTTGTGTTCTCTACCAGATTCGTGGGATAGTCTGGTTATTGCAATAGGTAGCAATGCAACTACCTTGCAGTTTGATGAAATAGTCTCATCCTTGCTGATGGAGGAGATGAAACAGAAAAATATGGAGATCTAGAATAGTGATGCCTTGTCTGTACGATAACGGTTCGAGAACAGAAACAAAAATAAGTCATCGAGTGGGAGATCTAAATATAGAGGAAGATCTTAATCTCCAGGAAAACCTGTAAAGGTGGTGTGCTGGAAATGCGGAAAGGAAAGACATTACAAAAGGGACTATAAATCTAATTCTCCTGACAAAGGAAATGGATCTGATGATGCTCCTTCTGTAGAGGCAAAAACCACCTCAGATGAAGGTGGGTATGTGTACTTGGCTTCTTCAAGTACACATGTAGATCACGAGGCATGGTTGATTAACTCAGGTGCATCCTTTCACTTCACTCCCCATAGAGAGTGGTTCTATGAGTATGAGAAATACAATGGTGGTGATGTCTTCTTGGGGGATGATAGGAAGGCAAAAATCATTAGTCACGGAAAAGTAAAGTTGAAGTTGCAAGGTGGGAGGGTTAGAACACTTCTGGGTGTTCTGCATATTCTTGCATTGGCCAGAAATCTAATTTCTGTAAGCAAATTGGATGATGCGGGTGTAAAAACAGTGTTCGAGAAGGATACCTGCAAGATGGTTCGGGGAGCATTGGTATTGATGCAAGGAGTTTAGATTGGAACTCTGTACAAGCTGCAAGGTAGCACAGTTTGTGATGGGTGCAACAGTTATGTGGTTGCTGAAAGTGGAGCAGAAAATCTAGTGGTCTTTGGATAGAAGACCATGTTGTGGCATCAAAGGCTTGGACATATTGGAGAGAAGGGCCTTCGAATACTTCATGGTAAAGGTATGGTAGAAGGCATGAGTAATAGCTATTTGGATTTTGATTTTTGTGAAAATTGTGTATATGGGAATCCGAATCGGATGAGTTTCCGCTCTGGTAGTAAGAGGGTGAAATAGATATTAGAGCTTGTGCACAGTGATGTGATGTGTTTGGCCTGTGAAGGTTCCATCACTGGGTAAGTCTGTGTACTATGTATCATTTATAGATGACTTCTCAAGGAATACATGGATATATTTCCTTAAGAAGAAATCTAAAGTCTTTGATAGGTTTAAAGAATTTAAGGCTCTGGTGGAAAATCAGGTAGAGAAGAAGATAAAGGTGTTGAGGACAGATAATGGTGGAGAATTCTGCAGCAAAATTCTATAAGAAGTGTGGTATAGAATGGCAGAAGACTACTCCATATACACCTCAGCAAAATGGAGTCACAGAAAGAATGAACAAGATGTTGATGGAAAGGGCAAGAAGCATGCTCAGTGGTGCCGGGTTAGGACAGGAATTCTGGGCAGAGGCATTGGATACTGCATGTTACCTCGTCAACAGGTCACCTTCATCAGCGTTGGAGGATAAGACTCCACAAGAAGTATGGACTGGTAAGAAACCCTCTCTTTCACATTTGAGGGTATTTGGATGTGATGCATATGTACATGTTCCAAAGGAGAAACAAACTAAGTTGGATAGTAAATCTGAAAAGTGCATCTTTATTGGGTATAAGGATGGTTTAAAAGGTTATAAGCTTTGAAGCCCAGTAACAAGGAAGGTTGTGTACAACCAAGATGTGGTGTTCAGAGAGGTGAAAGATGTTATTAAACATGAAGTCAAACCAAAGGAACCTAAGAATATAGAGTTTGAGCTAAAGGAGGAAGAATCAAACTCTACAATAGAGGAGGAATCAAAAGATGAAGAGCCACAAACTTCGAGTGTGAGAAGATCAGTTCGAGAAAGAAGGCAGCTAGAAAGGTATAGTCCATCTGCTTTATATTCAAATTTTGCTTTATATATTACTGATGATGATCCTAGAACTGTGAAGGAAGAAATATATTAAGAGGATGGAAAACTCTGGAAAGAGGCCATGATTGATGAAATGGCATCTTTGCACAAAAATGAGGCTAGGGATCTAGTGGAGTTGCCGGCTAGAAGGAAACCCATTGGCAATAAATGGGTGTTCAAGAAGAAGACAAATGCAGAAGGAAAGGTGGAGAAATACAAAGCTTAGTTGGTAGCAAAAGGTTATTCCCAGGTGTCGGGAATTAATTTTGGTGATATTTTCTCCTATTGCTAAGGTAACTTCTATTAGATTACTTTTATCTGTCGCTGCTGCTTTTGATTTTGAGGTAGAACAGATGGATGTGAAGACAACATTTCTTCATGGGGATCTAGAAGAGTAAATCTACATGAAACAACTTGAAGGCTTTGCAATGAAGGGTAAGAAAGAACTGGTATGCAAGTTAAGGAAGTCTCTGTATGGGTTAAAACAGTCACCAAGGATGTGGTATCAAAAATTTGATACATTTATACAGGGACTTGGCTTCACGAGAAGCAAAGAAGATCATTGTGTGTATTTTAAATTAATTGGTGACCGTGTTATTTATTTGGTTTTGTATGTGGATGATATGTTGCTAGTGAGAAATGACAAAGAAATTATCTAGGATTTGAAGACCTAATAGTCCTCAAATTCGACATGAAAGATCTTGGTGCTGTAAACTACATTTTGGGCATGGAAATTAAGAGTTCAGGAATAGAGGAAGGTTTGGTTAAACCAGAGGAAGTATGTCGAAACAATATTGTAGAGGTTTAATATGCAGGATAGTAAATCGATGAAGGTTCCTATTCCTATAGGTGTGAGGTTATCTGCTGAACAGTGTCCCAAGACACAAGAAGTGGAAGAGGACATGCCCTGTGTTCCATATGCAAGTGTAGTTGGTAGCTTGATGTATGCAATGGTATGTACTAAACCAAACATTGCACATGTAGTGGGAGTATTGAGCAGGTTTATGTCAAAACCAGGGAAGGATCATTGGACAGCAGTGAAACGGGTTTTCAGGTATTTGCGTGGCACCAGTGATTATGGTTTGTGCTACTAAGGAAGACTAGGATTGGACAAAGTGTTGGATATTCATGGCTTTGTTGATGCAGATTGGGCTAGAGATCTGGATCAGAGAAGATCTACAAGTGGGTATGTGTTTAACCTATTTAGAGGTGTAGTCATTTGGATGAGTAAGAAACAATCTGTAGTGGCACTATCAACTATAGAGGCAGAATACATGGCAACCACTCATGCATGAAAGGAAGCAATTTGGTTGCAGAGATTGTGTTCAAGTATGGTGTTAGTACATGGAGCCATAAGGATAGACTGTGAGAGCCAAAGTGCAATTTTCTTGGCAAAGAACCCTGCATATCATTCAAAGACAAAGCACATTGATATTCAGTATCACTTTGTGAGGGATATGATAGAAGACAAAAAGTTGTTGCTGGTAAAGGTGGACACTTTGAAGAATACTGCAATGCATTGACAAAGTCTGTGAGCTTTGAGAAGTTCTCTTGGTGTAGAGAAACAATGGGCATTGCAGGGTTGGATAAATGACTAATCTCTAATGTGGACCCCTGTGGAAAGAAAACAACAAGTGGGAGAATGTTGGGTTGTGTTATATCCCTTCCACGACTAGCCCACGTAGTTAATTGGGGGGTTTGAGGGGTGTAGGTAACCCCACTTTATGGGGCTCGAGGCAGCGCCCCGAAAATTTTTGGTTTTAAAACCTATGTTAGGTTGGGCGGACCCACCTATGGTTTTATGCATGATTTTCGCACATGTTTTTTGGACACGATGGTTTTCGGTCGATGGTTTTGGACACTATGGTTTTCGGTCCATGGTATTGGATGCTTCGACATGTATAAATATGTATTATAACATTGAAAGTAACATAATGAAAATTCAAGCTGGTAGTCCTAGTTTTGGGATCCAGGGGAAAATCTTTGTGTACATGTTTTTTATGTGTTATTCTCTTGTGTTGTTTATTTTATGTGTTTTATAATTCGTATGCAGGTAATTTCTGTATGGGGTTAAAAACTACATTAAAGCTTTGTTGTGTTACTTTTTTCCCTTACATAGATAGTTGTGCCTCTGTCCATTCAAAAAGCAACTTATTTAGCCTTTCACATATACATCACCTTGAACCAACTGACTTAGAATATCATTTAGCTGAAAAGTGGGAATCCTCACGTGTGGTGAAATTCCACTAAAGAGCAAGAGGAGGATTATTGAATTGAAAATGGAAATCCACCTCATTGTTGCATCTTGGTTTGGCTCTTGCTTTGTGAGGGCTCTCACACGTGCTACTAGATTTTGAGGCAACACTCAATCCATATAATCTCTTTGAATCCCAAACAAGGATGTCTATGCAATCTCTGAACTTGGATGAGTTTCCAACTCCCTTGTCAAATATCACTACAGATAAGTCCTCTACATTAGACCTAGTCGAATTGTACAATGACATAGTCATAAAAAAAAAAATCATTGGGTCAATATTAAAAAAGAAATTATCCACTTCATCTCCAAGCCTAGGGACCTTGATCTTATCACAATACTAGGGACTCCAATCTTACAAGCTTGAGACATATCACCCTCCCAAATGTTTCATAAAATTCCAACAAAAGTCTTGGCCAAGAGAGTTTACCACATTATACCTAAATTGATTCATCTAAAGTAGGCAAGGCCTTAATACTTTGTTTATTAAAATTGATTTTGAAAAGGGTTATGATAGAGTCAAAAGTCACTTCATTATGAGCTCGGGGCATTGAGCTTTGGGTATTTATTCCTAAGTGCAAATAAAGGTAAGTTCTTGAAAGCATCAACATTCCTAATCTTCAATATATGAAAAATTGAATAGGTGGGCCTATTTGGTCTATTTTTCAAGATTTCCCAACAGATCATGTCCTCTATGTAATAGTAGCTAAAGCATTGGGATATTTGATTACTCACAAATTGGAACAAAGTCTCACTAGAGAAATTCATCTTCACAAGAAAAGAGTTGGACAACATGTCAAATGACATTTTGTATATGACCCCTTCCTTAGCATCCTAGAGGAGAAAGAATCAATAAACAACAATAGGAAATGTATTAAGAATTTTTGTATACCTTGATGTCCTTTACACACCTTTATTGAGTAAGACCTTGAGGTCCCTAGGCCAGGTCGTTGCTAGACTTGATGAATATGAAAACAAGGAGACATTTTTAGATTACATGTTAAGTGTTACTTCTAAAAATATTCTTCCTCGAAACATTTAGCATCCAGTTGACATTTTTTTTATGTGTGTGTCTCATAAACCCTGTAAAATTTCATTTTCAATGATCCCCACTCTCTCCGCTTCAAGATTCTCCCGATGAACTCATAAATGGACACATGCATTGTACATACTAATAGTTTCTAAGAGGGTCATTGACTCTTCACACACCACACCCTTTTGGCATATTTCAAATCACAGTTCAACCAATTGACATAGGGAAACCTGTGTGGTAGAAATGATGTACTAGAATACAACAACCATTGCAAAAGGATCATTGAGGTTGTTCCCAATATTAATTTGGAATGTAGATGATAACAACTTATTATCCTTTTAGCTACATTATTTTTAATGCCTTAACTCATCCACGGTTGCAAATAATTGCAAGGGGATCTCTGAGGTTCACATTCAACATCAAGATAATCGTAGCCTCCAATGAGTTAGGCTTGTATTGAATCAGATTCAATGCATGATGCTTTAGTAATGTGGTGATCTCTATTTATATACAAAATGTGAATTGATACTATTAAGAATATGATCCGGGGCAGAGCCAACCTAATATGGCACATTTTTGAAGAAATTTGAAAAAAATGAATTTACATATTTTTATGTTTTTTTAAAACTAAAGGAAATATTTGAAGTATCTCATTTTGTATGGTAAGATATTGTTGACACCTAATCATAGGGATTGGGTGGATAGTTGTAAATAGTGTAAATAATTAATAAGAGAAAATGAAGAGTCATCGGGAGATGAAACTCAACAGTCACTCCCTCATGTATATAACTATGAACGGCCTAAATGAATAAACATAATCTCATTTGAGGAGTTACCTCCTGGCCTGACATGGTATCAGAGCCAGCTCCATTTTTAGCATTTCACTCTGCCATTGTAACTCCCTACTGCCATTTTTCATAAATTTGTCCTGCATTTCCTACAGCCTGCCATATTCTTCTCTACCCTCTTCCCTCTGTGATGATAATCTGGTGTAACGCTTGGTATACCCATCAGATACTTGCATAGGTCCCTCTTGATCTCCTTTCGCCTAAATCTAGCTTGCAACCTGCTCCTAGCTAGCGTCTCCATACCAAAATGCAGCCTCTATTGCCTCTTGTCATTGTATTGCCTCTCTTCACTGTATTGCTCCCTCAAGCACTGCCAGCGTTACATTTCAAAGCCTGTGAAGGCTTGTTTATGGAGGGGAAAGCAAAAGGATGGGCACTAGACGATAACGTTGAATGGATATAGCTATGCAAATTGTAGATGAATGCCATTAATTAGTTCATGGACTATAGAACTATGAGATATATATCAAAAGCAACAACATCTTGAATGAAAAGGAATGCAAATTGTTTATTCTAATCAACGAGGTATACCTATGTCTTTGATGGTGTTAAATTCGGCCCCATGATTAGATCTTTCATCTACATGATGTTGATGTTGATGCAGGTATCTCTGTCACTTATCTTGCAGTGTCACTAACGTTGGCCATGAAATACATGAATCTGTGTCGATTCCTTTCTTTCTATTGAATTGTTTCTCCCTGTCTGTTATATACGTTACTCCTAATATGTTGTACGTTGCTCCTCAGATATACACTCACTGCTCCTGTTATAGAAATTCGCAGCGCTGCCCCTCCATATAAATGCTCCTCTAGATACACCCTCCACCAGATATATCACCTCCCCCACAAAATACCTCTGTCCTATATATTAAAGTGGTTCTTTTTCCTAGTTTAACACAAGAACTACTTTTTTTAACACTAGAAGTGAAAATATTTTATATATTGGTAGCAGAAGTATATTTGTTTTTTACAGTACACAAATTTTTAAAATGCATTCATTGATATCTATTGTGGGAGAGGTTCTCACCAACAAGGAGAACTATCCAAAATGGTCAAAGAAAATCAAACACACTCTCATTTTTAATGATTTGTGGAAATGAGCGTGTGTTGGAGACGGAGACAAACAACCAAAACAACCTACCTTAGACAAGGAAATCGCCATTTAGGAAAATAAGAACAACAAGGCTTATGCCTTGATTGCAGCATCAGCAAATGAAGAGGTGAGTCAACATATTTCGCCATTTTCAAATGCTTTCAAATCCTTACAAAAACTGAAGTAACTCTATGACTCACAATTTGCACTTGAAGTTGTTCAACTCATGATTAAATTGTTTAGCCTTGAATTACAAAATTATGATCCTCTTTCTCTTGCATCAGAAGTAAATCTATTATGCATGATATCAAAGTCACTAATGTAGAACTGGACTTTCCTCTGATAGCTTTTGTCAAGGCACTTTATCCCACTTACTCAAATTATTTTGAGTCATTGCAAGCAAATGGAAACCTCAAATAAATTACCTTTGTCTCCCTTGTTAAAAAATTTGCTGAAAGAGAGAAAGCTTTTGGGAAGAAGACAACTCCTCAGTCTTCTAAAGAGGTTGTGTGTCTTGCACATAGAGAGAAGAATCTTTCTCAAGATTCTTCCAGAGGAAGAGGTGGTCGAAGAGGAAGAGGAAGAAGAAATTTTAAAGGTGGGGAACACAGACACTCTCAAGGAGAAAAATCAGATTTGCGTTGCATATGTTGCAATAGAGATGGATCACATGATGCATCCACATGCAAGTTTCCTTGGGACAGAATTGAGCAGGAAAGAAACCAACCCAAAGGTAAAACTAATGACAAAGAGAAAGCTAAAGCACCAGAATCAACTCACTATTTTGTGGCACACTGTAATATTGGAGTAAATGAAGACTTATTTAATGTTTCACTTGCTTCTTGGAAAAATGATTGGTTTCTTGATTCAGGAGAAACTTGCTACTTGACTTTTAGAAGATAATTTTTCTAAGAATTTACTGACAATGTTGATGGAGCAATATACTTTGCAGACAAATCAAAACTCAAGCCATCAGGGCTTGGCACAATCAAGCTTAAATTGTCTGGTCTTCAAAACTTTCTTCTGCATCATGTTTTATATCTCCCACAATTGAGGAGACACTTGTCGTCCATGGTCCACATCCGCCAGCAAGGACACTCCATTCATATGTTTTATGGCAAGGTTGAGGTGAGAAAAGCATCAGATCACTCACTTGTCATGACGGGGATAGAAGAAGAAAGGCGTCTCAGGCTACAAGGTCCTCTGCTTGTGCACAAAATTTCTCATACAATTCTCATTATGATGAAGGTACATTTCCTTCAAGTTTATTATGGCATGCTAGATTTGGACACTTGAACTATGACAGCCTCCACTTGTTGAAGAAAAATGGTGTTACTGGTTTGCGTACAATTCCTAGGAAACTTAAGCAATGTGATGCTTGCATTCTAAGAAAGCATAGAAAACGGTATTTTCATGATTCACATTCCAGAGCACATAAAAAAATTGAACTCATTTGTTCAGATTTATGTGGCCCAATGACTGTTCATTCTGCAAATGGAAACAAATATATGATGACATTTATTCATGACTACACCAGAATGTGTTGGGTTTATTTATTGAAAAATAAATTTGATGCTTTTCAAACATTCAAGAACTTTCATACATGGATTGAAAATGATGCACAATCTCATATTGGCTCTATTTGCACTGATAATGGAAAATAATACACTTCAAATGAATTTGAAAACTATCTTCGCCAACATGGGATCAAACATCAAACAATTGTGCCTTATAATCCTTGACAGAATGGAGTAGCTAAAAGAATGAATAGGACAATCTTAAATATGGTGCGCTCCATGATGTTTTTCAAGAATGTAAAATTGATGTTTTGGGCTGATGCAGTTCTATGTGTTGTATATTTAAAGAATAGATGTTCATCTAATGCTATTAGAAACATGACTCCTTATGAAATGTAGTATGGGCACATTCCTTCAGTAAAGCATCTCAAGGTCTTTGGTTCCACCTGTTATGCCTTGATACCAAAGGTACATAGAAACAAACTTGGTGCAAGGAGTTGTAAGTGTATCTTCTTGGGGTATTCAAACACCTCCAAAGCATACCATCTCTATGATGAAGTCACTAAAAGTTTGTTGTATCTAGAGATGTAATCCTTCTTGAATAATCCAAAGCTGATAATGTTGTTGAGTGGCAACTTGATCACTTGGATAGATTCACAAATGAAAAATCATTTCAAGAATTTGATAATCAGATTCCACGTCTTGAAGGGGGGATTCCTATACTGGATCAATCTATGGAATCTTCTTCTGAAGCACTCTCCCCCCCACATGAAACTCCAACCCTTGATGATACTTTGAGTGATGTGATTGACAGAATTCGGAGCCTCAACCTTAATTCGGTCCCAACTTAATCAACTGAGTAGCCTGGATCATCTCAGAAAGGTCCCCCAAAGTGGCTAACAAAGACACTTGAAGGTGTTCATCTTAATGAGGTTGGAAAGACAAGAACTAGAAATACAACTGGAAAAATGGAGGTGATGTAGATGACTTTGATTCTCCTATTGATATGGATGTTTCTTACAATTGTGAATTGAATTTCTCTATAGATTTTGAACCAACTTCTTTCAAAGAAGTCTCTTCTCATGATGAATGGAAAGAAGCGATGCAAAATGAGTATGATGCCTTGATAAAGAATGACACTTGGAAGTTGGTTGATCTTCCATTGGGAACCAAACCAATTGGCTACAAGTGGGTATACAAGAACAAGTAAAAAGTTGATGGCTCACTTGACAAGCATAAAACCAGGCTTGTGGAAAAAGGTTTTGCACAGAAGGAAAGGGTCGATTGTGAGGAGACTTTTGCCCCCACAACAAAATGGGTTACCATCTGGACACTCTTTTCCCTAGCAACTCAAAACGGTTAGAAAGTCCATCAAATGAATGTAAAATTTGTTTTCTTGAATGGATATCTAAAAGAAAATGTTTATATGTTCCAGCCTGAAGTATTTGATGTGAAAGGACATGAATGTAAAGTATGCAAACTTGTGAAATCCTTGTATTGCCTCAAACAAGCACTTGGAGCCTGGTATGAAAAACTAATTGAGCATCTTCTGAAACTCAATTTCAGACATTATGTTCTTGATGATGCAACTTTGTTTGTCAAGAAATTTGGAAAAACAGTTGTATATATTGTGGTATATGTAGATGATATTTTGATGATAGGGAACAATGAGAGCTACATTACATCCATAAAGAAGGAATTGAGGAAAGGTTTTGAAATGACTGATTTGGGCTATGTTCATTACTATCTTAGTATTTAAGTAACTCAACATCTGAAGTCCATATTCCTTTATCAAAAGAAGTACATTGGAGATTTGTTGAACAAGTTTAGCATGGTTGAATGCAATCCTCTAACTACTCCAATGGAACAAAAACTTAAAGCTCGCATCCATTGAAAGAAAAGAATTTGAGGATGTAACAAAGTATAGACAACTTGCAAGAAGTCTCAATTACCTAACTACTACCAGACCAGACATTTCTTTTGTTGTTGGAATCCTCTCCAAGTTTGTGCAAAAGCCTTGTGAGGGACATTGGTCTGTTGCAAAAAGAGTTCTAAAGTACTTGAAGGGAACTCAAAACTTTGGACTCAAATATACACAGGTGGGCGACTTCAGCTTGATTGGATACTATGATTCAGACTCCGATGGAGACAAAGAAACTGGGGTATCTACTTCCAGTTATGTTATGAGTCTTGGATCAGGAGTTGTCTCCTGGAGATCACGCAAACAATCAGTTCCAGCAAATTCGACAACAGAGGCAGAATATGTGGCAGTAGCTGAGGCAACAAAAGAAATTGTGTGGCTCAAGAAAATTCTGGAAGTTTTGCAGGTAAAACAAGTACATTTGACTCCACTCATGATTGACAATACCTCTGCAATGAACTTGGCCAAGAACCAAAATTTCCATGATCAATACAAAATATCATCTGATTCGACATCATGTTGAGGGCAAAACAATCTATCTTCACCATTGTTCCACTAATGAGAAAATTGTAGACATCTTCACCAAAGTGCTTGGAAGATTCAGAATGATGCTTGGACTCACCAACATCCCTTCAGATTAAGGGGGGATATTTTGACACCTAATCATAGGGATTGGGTGAACAGTTGTAAATAATGTAAATAATTAATAAGAGAAATTGAAGAGTCATCGGGAGATGAAACTCAACAGTCACTCCCTCATGTATATAACTATGAACAACTTAAATGAACAAACATAATCTCATTTGAGTTACCTCTTGGCCTAACAGATATTTTTATAATTAACATTATTATATTATATTTTAATAGTTTTAAATATATTTTTTAAAATAATAATAAAATAAATTTTAAATTTTATATAATATATATATATTATTATATATATATATATATATATATTCATTTTTAATATTTATATTTTATTACTATTTAATTTAATTAAATAAATTCTATTATAATTCTAATGTGAGTTCTGAAATAAAACTGAAAAATAATTATGGAAAATTTCTTAAATAAAAATATGCCACTTGTATCTAAAAAGAATTTTAGATAGTTTTTCAAATAAAAATTTACGCCATGTAGGAGGGGTGCACACCATATCGTTTTGTTGGTGTGACCGCCTTTCCTTATCACGTCATTATCAAATTTATTTTAACAAGGACTCTCTCGAAAAATGAATGCACACATGTGACCCAATTTTTCTAATGTAGCATCACAGACTCATGAACAACCAACACAAGTATTTTGTTGTCTTGCTACATTTCCTTGTTAGTAATTATCAATTTTTTTTCTCAATAGTTCACTCTACCAATTTGGTATTAAATAGTTTCGAAAAAACATTTACTTGTTATTATGAGAATCAAGGTAGATAATCCAATTACATAGTCAAACATGTCACTAACTCTAAAAAAAAAAAGAAAAAACAGACAATCTCCACTACACAACCTACACTAATTTGACTAGGTCTCTATCAAACTTATCTTAACAAATATTCTCGAGAAATAAATGCACACTCAACCCACATTTTCTGACTTCCTTCAAAAGAGAGTCTCACCCATGACCAACACAGATGTTTTCTTGTGAAAGTCATCTCACCCTTACTATTCTAATCCAGATTCCTGAAATCACCGCTTATCTCCTAGCTTAAATAATAATAAGCCCTACCATTATGTATTTTACACAACTACGTTCTATTGTTCTATTATCTAAAATAATGTCGAAAAACTTAGAATGGAATAAATATCAATAGATTTCTTGAAGTAGGCTGACAAGAATAACCATTCTATCTCCCTAACACACCACAAAGTCATGATAAATTTCCCTTCTGTTAAAAATAGAGAGATTAAGGAGAGTGATTAAACACACAACACCAAACACATTGTAATATCTTTATTGATCACAACAATTACACATATATAGGACATAAATATATGACTTCCACACTTCCAAATCATGACTACAACTCATACATAGGAAACAACTTGATGCTTAAGAACTCTCAATGAAAACTCATGACAACACGTGGAAGCATTATTTCCAATACCCTAACTTAATGCATACATGGAAAACATGGAAAACACATATTACAACAACAAGTATAATCTATGTTGGTTGGTCTTCATCAACACTCACATCCACTTTGAAATCTCCCAAACAGTGTTCTTTCACCACTACATCTTCGAGCTACCACTTGACCTCCATTTAAAATGTAATCGTCTTTGACCATAGTTGATGAACGCTGCAAGATCAACAATATTGACATCTCGTCTCGTCGGGGCTTTTGCGATAAGAGCCGTAAGTAATGAACCATCCTATAGACCAACCACCCTTTGTCACATATTTCGGTTTTGGTTATCCATTAGTTGGTAGGATGAAGATATAGATATTGAATGTGTTCAAAAGTTGATCAAACCACTTGTCCTTACTAACACACAAGAATTGATGTTTCAGACATAAAGATTTCTTTAAGAACCACGAACCCTTTTTATAACCAGAGTTAAAAAAATAAGTAACTACTTCAACTCACACGATAACTTAATTTCACACTTCATAAAAAATATTCACCACTGAAAAACTTAAACAAAAATATTTAATTACTTTTAACAAACAAAAAAAAACCCTCATAAATTCCTTTCCTCATAGAAATTTACCATTTCAAAAAAAAAAAACTAAACTTTAATCCCTTTTTTTTCGGGGAAGGGATGTAGCCCCACTAGAAAATCACATTGATATACATATTACAATATACAGGATACAGTCACATCAGTCTCGTCAACAGGCGTCAAATCGTCGAGATAAACCATCATCCACCGAAATCGCCAACCTACCGCAGTTCACAGGAATCAAACGTGGTCCGGGGTGCGAGAAACTGACTTCCCGGCCACTATGTCATGCATCGACTTCCCCTTATACCTCCTTTACCTCCTTTAAGCCATACTTTACTCTTCGTAATAAAATAAAAGGTGAATAAAATAGTTAACTATTTCATTCACCCTCACGCCCACTACATTAAATCTTTTAAATCTTTTACGTGGAGACACAATTTTCAAGTCAACCCTGTATTTAGTGAAATGAATCAAACTGTGAACAATGCATGCACAACCTTGATCTTTTAAAAAATTTTGCGAATCACAACAACAGTTTGGAGATAAATAGTTAAAGGCCTCTTTAAAACGAACAAAAGAACCACTGTGAGAAAACCATGTGTGCGATATTTTACAACTCAGATCTGGATCAGGCCTCAACCTTCGTATGCACTAGATTCTTTGTTGCACGCACATTTTTCTGGTAGAGGATAGGAAAAATAACGTTGTAAACGGATTCACCGAAAGGAAACAAACATATCTGCAAATCAACTAGACACACAACACACGCACAACACTCTAGCATACAAAACACAAGAAATTCTTACTAAATTAATCTAATTTTACGTACTATTCAAATCTATTTATAAAGCAACAAAATTCGCTCTATTACGGTTGAGAATTGGATAATCTAACACTCCTCGTTAATGGTAGTGTAGAAGGATAATCCAACACCCCCGTGTGTTTCATGGATCCGTTAGCGATGTGTATGTTTACCAACCCCTGCAGGTTATGGTGTAACGACAATCGTGATTCCAACAACTGGTATCAGAGCTAGGGTCGAATATCCACTGTGCAAGCCGCTTAGTGCCATTGTCTTACTTTGGTTCATTAAAACGTTGGTTGTTACCTTTGGAGCTATTGAATGATTTGTCCAGGAAATAGGAAATCACTGCAAAGAAGAGAGCCTAGGAAAAGGATCTGTCCAGGAAATAATTGAGGAACTAGCTGAAGAACGTTAAGACAATTGTTGCAAGAAATAAAAAGGCCAAGAGCATATGGTGAAACGTGCCATGAAGCCTAAAACGTGGAGTGTGTAAGTGCTTCACGTGGAGTTCGTAATTTTTTTTTACATCAAGCTTGCACGTATACGTCAAGTTTTTTTTTCTCAAACCAACATATGTTTGTGTGAAATTTGAAAAGGTTAAAACATTATATATGTTTTTATTTATTTATTATGCAACATATATAATTATATGTTAGAATTTTGAAAAGTGTATTTTAAAAAGGAGCAGAAATTTTGAAAAGGGTATTTTAAAAAGAAGGTCTTTATTACTAAATTTTAAAGAGTAATAATTAAAGTTTTATTTTAAGTGGAGCTTTTTTTTTGGGCATCAATATATTGAAAATGGAGACAACATTTAGAGATATGGAGAAGTTGAGCGGAGCTAATTTTGCCATATGGAAATCACAGATGGAGGATATACTGATTTTGAAGGATCAATATTTTTCGATTGAGGGCATAACAAAGAAATTCTCACTAATGACAAAACAAGAGTGGAATAAGCTAGATAGAAAAGCGATTGCAACAATCTACCAATATCTAGCAAAGAATGCGTATTTCAATGTGTCCAGAGAAAAGACTGCAGAAGGATTATGGAAGAAGCTCCATGATCTATAGAAGAACACGGCATCAAGCAAAGTGTTCTTGATGAAGAAGCTTTATAATCTCAAGATGAAGGAGGGTGCTTCATTTGCTAAGCACTTGAATGCATTTAATATTATTACTAATCAGCTTGCCTCTGTTAAAATCATTTTAGATGATGAAATTAGAGCCATTTTGCTAATGTGTTATATGCCAGACAGCTGAGAAAATTTAATTGTAGCTATGAGCACTTCAGCAACTACAAGGACCCTGAAGTTTGATGATGTCAACAATAGTTTAATGAATGAGGAGCTACGACGCAATTCAATTGCGGAAAACCAGGGAGGAGAAGCTCTAGCTCTAGCTGATCATGGTAGGAGAATGGATCGAGGACGGCAAGGGCGATCAAGATCGAGACACTGATCAAAATCATGGAGAGGAACCATCATCTACTTTCATTGTGGCAAACCAGGGCACATGAAGAAAGAATGTCGATTTTGGAAGAAAGGAAAAAAGGATCAGAGACCATCTAATACAAATCACAAGTCATCGAGCACAAATGAAGGTGAGACTACTGTTGTCGCCATAGATGGTGATGTGTTGTTTACTGTTTCAATAGAGGATGCATGTGTATATACATCTAGTAGTAGCTTTGATTAGATCCTTGACTCTGGTGCATCTCACCATGTAACCCCATGCAAAGATAGTTTTGTTTCATATAATCTTGGTGATAATGGTATAGTGCATTTGGGGAATAATTATTTTTGCAGTATTGTTGGAGTGGGAGATGTCCAGATCAAGATGAAAGATGGACAAGATATATTGTCGAAATAGGTAAGGCATGTACTAGAAATGCGCATGAGTTTAACCTCTATGGGATGATTGGATGATGAAGGCTATTCCACAAACTTTGGAAAAGGAAGCTAGAAAATTAGGAAATGAGCATTGGTCATGGCCAAAGGACCCAAGACAGAAACATTATACACATTGAAGACACTGATAGGAAAATCAGATTTGGTTCCTGTCACAAAAGAAGGAAATTCAGCAAATCTGTGGCATAAGTGTTTGGGTCACATGAGCGAGAAGGGCTTAAAAATCCTTGTTGGTAAAAATTTATTGCTAGGTTTGAAATCCTATAATCTTGATCTTTGTGAGCATTGTATATATGGTAGACAAAGAAGGGTTTCATTCCTTAGAGGTGGCCATGAGAAAAACAAAAATGTGTTAGAATTGGTACACTCAGATGTGTTTGGGCCTGTTAACATCAAATCATTAGGAGGAGCATCATATTTTGTAACATTTATAGATGATGCATCCATGAAGGTTTGGGCATATCCTAAGAAAAGTTAAAGTGAAGTGTTTGGAATATTTCAAAAATTTCATGTTGTTTTTGAAAGAGAGACTAACAAATTGCTCAAGTGTTTAAGAATAGATAATGGTGGAGAATCTTGCTTAAATACATTTAAGGAATATTGTAACATGTTTGGCATAAAACACGAGAAGACTGTGCCTGGTACTCATCAACAGAATGGTGTCGCAGAAAGGATGAATCACACCATTATGGAAAAGGTGCGAAGTATGTTGTCTAATTCCAATTTAGAGAAGAATTTCTGGACTGAAGCAGTCACGACTACTTGTTACCTCATAAATATATCTCCAACTACAACGTTGGATGGCGGTATCCCTAAAGAAGTTTGGATTGGTAAGAATTTGAATTGTTCTCACTTGAAAATCTTTGGATGTGAAGCATTTGTACATATTCCCAAAGAAAATAGAACTAAGCTAGATGATAAATCTATGAAATGCATTTTTTTGGGATATGCGGAGGAAGATTTTGGTTATCGTCTATGGGATCCAGTCAAACATAAAATTATTAGAAGCAGGGATGTTATATTTAATGAGTTAGAAATGTTCAAAAGGACTGCATAAGCCTTCACAAAGGTATCCTCCTTCAAACTATATTTTGTTGACTGATGAAGGTGAGCCTAATTGTTTCCAAGAAGCTTGTAAAGTTGAGCACAATGAAGAATGGAAGAAAGCAATGGAAGAAGAAATGAACTCTTTGCTAGAAAATAAAACTTGAGAGTTGGTAAACCTCCCAAAAGGTAGAAAGGATCTACAAAACAAATGAGTTTACAGGATTAAGCATGAAGGTAATGAAAAGAATGAGAGGTATAAAGCAAGGTTGGTGGTGAAAGGTTTTTCCCAAAAAGAAGGTATTGACTTCACTGAAATTTTTTCACCTGTTGCTAAAATGTCATCCATTAGAGTCATTCTTGGTCTAGTTGCTACTTTAGACTTAGAATGTGAAAAGTTAGATGTGAAAACTGCTTTCCTTCATGGTGAATAGGAGGAATAAATTTATATGGAGCAGCCAAAAGGCTTCATAAAAAAAGGCAAAGAAGACCTTGTTCGTAGGTTGAAGAAGAGTCTCTATGGGTTGAAACAGGCACCTGGACAATGGTACAAGAAATTTGATTCATTCATGTTGGATCATGGTTTTTCAGAGGTTGGAAGCTGACCATTGTGTTTATATCAAGAGGTATGATCAAGGAAAGTATATCATATTATTGTTATATGTGGATGACATGTTGATTGTTGGGCATGATAAAAATAAGATCAAAAGGATGAAGAAAGATTTGGGTAGCAAATTTGCAATAAAGGATTTGGGACTAGCACAACAGATATTGGGCATGTTGATTATGCGTGACAGGAAAAACAAAAGATTGTGGTTGTCACAAGAAAAATATATCAAGAAGGTGCTTGACAGGTTTAATATGAAAGATGCCAAGCCAGTTGGTACACCCCTTGCAACCCACTTCAACCTGAGTACGGAATTATGCCCTAGTGATGACAAGGAGAAAGAAAAGATGAACAAGATTCCTTACACTTCAGAAGTTGGCAACTTGATGTATGCCATGGTATGCACACGACCAGATATTGCATATTCAGTGGGAGTAGTGAGTAGGTTCCTTGCCAATCCAGACAAACAACATTGGCAAGCAGTAAAATGGATTTTGAGGTATCTCAAGGGTACTAGTCATTGTTTATGTTTTGGTCATGATGAGACGATGCTTGAAGGATTTACATATGTGGATATGGCTGGAGATATGGACACCAAAAAGTCCACTATAGGTTATTTGTATACATTTGCAGGTGCAGCAGTGTCTTGAGTGTCAAGGCTATAAAGAATAGTAGCCCTCTCTACAACAAAAGCAGAGTACATAGCTTCAACAGAAACTTGTAAAGAGATGTTGTGGATGCAACAATTCCTAGGAGAGATAGCAATAGCGCAGGACAAGTATGTGTTATATTGTGATAGTCAGAGTGTCATTCACTTGGTGAAAAACCCAACATTTCATTCAAAAACCAGGCACATTGACTTAAGGTACCATTGGATCCGGCATGTGTTGGAGGAAGAACGATTATCCTTGGAAAAGATCCATACAGATAGGAACCCTGCTGATATGCTCACTAATATTCTACCACGAAATAAACATGAGTTATGTAGAGGCATGGTAGGACTTGGTGTGACTTGATTCATGATTTGGCTTCAAGTGGGAGAATGTTAAGTGTGAAGCCAAATTCATGCAAGATTCTAGATCCTTCTACACCGCCATTAGTTTCTAGATCTCCATCCGAATCACATACAGGATTCTAGACCCTTTTTCAGCGTCTATAAATTTGTAATTTCTTTGGCCAAGGAAAGCAAGCCAAGGTCTAGGCCTGTTACATAATGCTAAATGATTTCTGTTCTTCAGTGATTGTTTTATCTATTCCGCTGTTTCTGATTTAGTAATCTTGTTGTTTCTCCATTTGTTTGTCTCTGAAATTATTCTTTGTTATTGCCATCTAAGCCTCTGAATATAAATATGTTGTGTGTTATATATGCTCTGAACTAACACTTACAACTTCCTGGCTTTCCCTTGAGGGAGTCTGGCTAAATTTTGGAGGTTTTCATATCATGTTGGAAAATAGAGATCAAAGAGAGCGACCAAACACACAACATCAAATACACTGTGATATTTTTGAGCCGAAAGGCTCATTTTACATCCCAGAATGATATGTAGTATTGATTCTCTGTCATCAAAATTGAATTGAAAATTTTCTTATGTCACCAAAATAAAAATGATGAAAAATCTAAGAAGAAAAATTAAATAATTATATAAAACATTTAAATAATGTAGGCTCGTAAAAAAATTACACTTGAAGAAATTAGATCCCTCTTAGCTCATTTTAGATTCGTATTCAAAATAAATTTATGTATTTAAAATGGATCTACGATGATTATTGATCACAATAATTACATATATATAGGACATAAATATATGACTTCCATACTTTTAGATCATGAATACAACTCATACACTAAAAAAACTTTTAAATTATTTCTTGAAACTCTCCATAACAATTCTTGATAATACATAGAAACATTACTTCACTTCCAACGCGTTCACCTTTTTATTCGCTGAGTAAATTATATATGTAATTTATCAAATTATTATCTATTTATGTCCAAAAGTATTTCAAACTATACAGAATTGCTCACCAAAGAATAGAAACGATGAATTAATTTTCAATAATCATTCGAAATCACATTTCTCGGCAAATTTCAGGGTCATCAAAATTTTACGTGAATTATCTTTTTGGAACATAGGAAAAAACCATGTAAAACAGACTTCCATTTTCACTGGCTATAAACCATAGTTCAATCAAACAAATAACATTTAAGTAATACTCACAGTTACGTGCAATGCTCATTTCTTTCGAACCGAAAACGGCATACCAGCGCAGTCACCAACAATCTATATATCAACTACAAAAATTAATTTTCTTCAAAGAATATATGACAAAAATCAGATTTAATAATAAAAAAACAAACAAACATATATACATAGTAACTTGCAAAAGGCAAAACCTTACCGATTTGAACTTGGTCTTTCAACATGTCTCCTCTTCTCAGTAATTATTATTTTTCCACCCTGCAACCAAGGTCTAAAAATACTTATCAGTAGGTATTAAATATATTCACAACATAGCATTCCATCATGGCTATGCAAAATACTTCTCATCTATCCATGTGGACATAAAAGCAAGATAAAAAATACAATGCTACAATCAACTATAAAAATACAAACAATTGATATACGCAATATAGAACGAAAATCAACCAAATTAAATGCAAGATCAAAGATGATTGAACAAGGGAAAATAAAAATAAAAATTGAAACATAGGAAAATTAAGAAAAGATTGGACATCTAAAATATTTAAATAAAAAAAACAAACCGAACAAGGACAAGATAGAAACTATACCCAAATTATGGTAATTAAAGATTATATATAAATTATAGAACAGTAATTAAGGATCAGTCATTAAATAGCATGAAAACTATACCCAAATTACAGTGAGTGAAAGAAAAACAAGTAGAATGTGTGAAAACAAAAGAAAATCTCAAAGATGCTTATGCTTGTGTGCCCCGTGTTAAATAGCATGAAAAGTATACCCAAATTACAATTAGTAAAAAAAACAAAATATGTGCAAACAAAAGAAAATCTCAAGATACTTATGCTTTTGTGTGCATTGTTAGATTGGATGGGGTTTCACATCCTCCAGGAAGCTACATTTGGCATGCATTCCAATACATATCCGAGGGAAAAAATCTCACATCAAAATTATATATACAGAAAAGCAATACATATCACACAGAAAAATTATACCCAAATTACAATGATTAAAAAATATGTAAATCATGAAACAGTGATTAAATAACAAGAAAATTATAATAAATTATGTTGGAAATTAATTCCAACTACAACATCAGTTGAGCAGAAATCGCAAATCACGTCTCATCGCAAATCGTATTAATCCTTTCGCCTATCCTCCGCACTACGACGCGATGCGATGCGGTCGCAGATCGCAAATCGCAAGTTTCGCCCTACGCGCGTTAAGCCTTTCCTTTTTGTTTTGTGCGATTACAATACTACGATGCGTTATCATCGCACATCGCAAATCGGCCATTTCTCACTTTGTCTTATTCTCGCGATAAAGTTTTGCGATACGACCCCACCGCTCATCTGCTGATCCGACGGTCCATATTTGTTCTCGTCAAAAGCACGTCACCGCCATACTGCATTTACGCATTTTACATGTTTGTGTTCCCAATGAAGAAAGATGGTTGTTGGAAATTAATTCCAACTGCAACATCAGTTGAGCAGAAATCGAAAATCACGTCTCATCGCAAATCACATTAATCCCTTTGCCTGTTCTCCGCACTGCGATGCAACGCGATGCGATCGTGCGATGCGGTTGCAGATCGCAGATCGCAAGTTTTTCCCTATGCGCGTTAAGCCTTTCCTTTTTGTTTTTTGCGATTACGATACTGCGATGCGTTATCATCGCACATTGCAGATCGACCATTTCTCACTTTGTCTTATTCTCACGATAAAGTTTTGCGATGCGATCCTGCCGCTCATCTGTTGATTCGACGGTCCATATTTGTTCTCGTCAAAAGCACGTCATCGCCATACTGCATTTACGCATTTTACATGTTTGTGTTCCCAATGTAGAAAGATGGTTGTGCACCATAACTGCTCACCAACAGCGTTAAAGAAAAGCATGGCCGAGAAGGTAAGAACCAGCTTCGAGCCATCCGCAGCATTTATCAGTTACGGGTTTCCATACAACCGACTCAAGAATTACAGCTGAGACTCTGTCAGAGAGTTAAAGCGGTTGATGGGCTATTATGACCACTAATGCACTATATATGTGTAGACACAATAGTATAGAAGGATGAGAGGTAATGCACAGCAGTGTAGAGAGAAAATTCTTTTTGTTGTAGAACTGAAGTGTTCCTGTTTGTAATCCCTCTGTTCAGAGGAAGACTATTTTGTAAACAGGAGTTTTTTTTTATACAAGCTTTAATTGTGTGTTAAAGATCCTGTGTTTGCTTTCAGAATTTTAGCAGAAAAATATCCAACAAGTGGTATCAGAGCGTTGTTCTCTAGTCTTTTGTGTTTTGGTATTTTAGCAGATAAAATATCCAACAGTGGTATCAGAGCCAGTGTAGGCACTCAGTGAGTCAAAAACAGAATTTGTTTTTGACTGTAGGAGTCGTAAGAAGTTTATTGAGCAGAGAAAGTTTTTTTTTTTTTGCTTGTTTTAATTAGACAGCCAGTATCTCTTATTTACTTATACAGGTTAAGATGGAAGATGCTGGAACTGACTTGACAAATTCCCAACTACCATAGTTTAATGGAAAAAATTTACAGTTATTGGTCCATAACAATGAAAGCATTGTTTGTTTTTCAAGGAATATGGGAGCTGGTTGAAATTGGCTATGCTGAACCTGCAAATGCAACAACATTGACTGCTTTGACAATAGCAGAAAGAGACCAGTTGAAGAGCGACAGGAAGAAGGATGCCAAAGCCCTCATTTTTCTCTTCCAATCAGTACATGAAAGTGTTTTTCCACGGATTGCAGCAGCAACAAAATCCAAGGAGGCATGGGATATTCTCAAAACTGTCTATCAAGGCATGGAGAAGGTGAAGACTGCAAAGTTGCAGATGTTGAGGAGAGACTTTGAAACACTCAGCATGAAGGAATCTGATACAATAGATTCATTCTTCACTCAGGTTATTGGGTTGATAACCCAGATAAGATCTCATGGTGAGATTCTTGAAGAAAGAAGGATTGTAAAGAAGATCTTGAGAAGTTTACCCTCAAGGTTTGAATCTATTGTGGTAGCAATAGAAGAAACAAAGGATCTCTCACAGTTCACAGTAGATGAATTGAGTGCTCTTCTGATGTCTCATGAACACAGACTGAGTAGAGGAACAAATTCCTCTTTTGAGCAAGAATTCAAGACTCATATGTCTTTTGGCCAAGGAAAAAGTCGAGGCAGAGCAAATAACAGAGGACGTGGAAGAAGCCAAAACAAAGGCAGAAATAATCCTGCAAGCACAAGCGGAAGGAGCTGCAATCAGAACCAAGATGAAGGTTCAAGCAAACAACAAGCTCATGGAAAAAGGTATAACAAATCCCAAGTCCAATGTCATTATTGTAAGAAATATGGGAACTACGCAAATGAATGTAAAAAAAACAAAATGACATGAATAGTAGGAAAAATGCTAATTTTGCAAATGAAGTAGATAAGAATCCAAAGAATGTTCTGTTAACATGTAACACTGCACAAGACAAACAAGAATATTTTTGGTTCTTAGACTCAGGTTGTAGTAATCACATGACTAGAAATATTGAAATGTTTGCCAATATGGATGAAAATGTGAAATCTGAGGTAACAACAGGAACTGATAGTAAGATATCTGTCAAGGGTAAGGGCAGAGTCAGTATCCGAGCTAGAAATGGAGAACAGATGATTGTGCCAGAGGTATATTATGTACCTGGTTTGAAATGTAATCTTTTGAGCATTGGATAGCTCATTGACAAAGGTTACAATGTGTTCTTCAAAGATGATATGTGTACAATTAGAGATATACCTCCAAGTAAGAAGATCATTGCACAAGTGCAGATGACCAGCAATAGAATGTTTCCACTCAAACTCAGGGCAGAATTGAAGAAAGGAAGAACTATTGCAGCTGTAACAAAAGAAGTCTTTCAGGAACAAGTGAAAGATGAGAATTGGTTGTGGCACTTGATATTTGGACATCTCAATTTCGGAGGCTTGAATCTGTTGCACAGAAAGGGAATGGTAAAGGGATTACCATTGATCGAGAAACCAGACAGCCTTTGTGAAGGCTGCATCTTGGGCAAGCAACACAAAGAAAGCTTTCCAGCAAGAAAGAGTATAAGGGCAAAAGCACCCTTGGAAATTGTTCACTCTGATGTGTGTGGTCCGATGTAAACACCATCATTTTTCGGAAATAAATATGTTTTAACTTTTATTGATGATTACACCAGAAAGACATGGGTGTATATGCTGAAACAGAAGAGTGAAGTGTTTGAGAAATTCCGCCACTTCAAAAATCTTGTTGAGAAACAATGTGGGCATTATATCAAAGTGCTCAGAACAGATAGAGGAGGAGAGTACATCTCCAAAGATTTTCTGCGTTTCTGCAGAGATAATGGCATACAAAAGCAGTTCACCGCGAGGTATACACCTCATCAATACGGTGTTGCCGAAAGAAAGAATAGGACCATTCTTGACATGGTCAGAAGTATGCTAAAGGCAAAACTCTTGCCGCATGAGTATTAGGCAGAAGCTGTCACTTGCGCAGTTTACATCTTGAATATATGCCCAACTAAAGCTGTCATGAAAAAAATACCAGAAGAAGCATGGAGTGGTCAAAGACAAACTGTCACTCACATGAGAGTATTCAGTTGTGTAGCATATGCACATGTACTGGATTAGCTAAGGAAGAAGCTTGACAGTAAGAGGGAGAAGTGTGTCTTTGTTGGCTATTGTGATGAGTCAAAAGCATACAAACTCTATAATCCATCCACCAAGAAATTGATAATAAGCAGAGATGTGCAGTTCATTGAAGATGAAGCTTGGGATGGAAGCTTAGAGAAGACAGTGAATGTGAAGACAATTGTGTCTCACGAAGAAGAAGAGGAAGGGATAGCAGCAAATAATCCTTCCTTGGTGGCTCCTCCACCACAGCAAGTACAACAAACCACACCACAAGCTAGAATTCGAACAGCCTTGAGAAGTCAAGGAAGTGCTTTTCCAAGCACATCACAGGGATCAGAAATACCCTCAAGTTCGGATGGAACTCCAAGCACACCAAGAAGACCAAGATTCAGAAATATGAATGAGATTTATGAACAAGGAGAGGTAAGTAACAATACCGGTCTAAATTCATTATTTGCTTTATATTGTCATGTTG
>APFE031462261.1:148703-276322 GCA_000404065.3 Pinus taeda
GGGGAATGTTGGACACCTAATCCTAAATGGGTTAGTGTGGAAGCTAAAGAGACTAAGCAGTTCAAGGGACCTTGGGATGTGAATCCCAACGGTCACCATATTGTACTATAAATGTATATCTATTGTTAATAAAATTGTAATGCATGCTTTATCCTTCCTATCTTTCTCACTCCCCATGTGTGTTTAACACTTTTAACCATATTTTCAATTTTTTGTTTCGTGTAAAATCTAAGAGCTTTTGACTTTTGTTTATAACTATGTGGAAAGTGAAAGATTCATTATAGTTTCAAGCATTTACATTTATGTTGTTGCAATCTCAAACACTGCTTATTGCAAATGCTTCTCTTACAAGATATCGATCAGATCTTCCACCAACCCTAATTCATTATTATTACATTCGATTTCAAGCATTGTTATTATTATAACTGCTTAAACTCATTATTACCATTAATTTGCTGCAATTTAATTACAATGTCTGAAACCCATGATTATTCTAGTTGATTTTAGAAATTACTACTACAATCGATGGAAACCATTATTACAGTTGATTCAAACAATTTTTTACCGGTGACATATTTGTACTTCTATTACTAATTACAGTGAGATAATTTTCAGGTTATGTTATTGATTGTCTACTCACTTTGTCCAAAAGGGACACTTTGTCCAAAATCTCCCTTTTGAAATAACATTTAAATATTTATTGTATGTAATATGATACTTACACATAGAAATCCATATATTATAAAACACATGCGATTCTATTTTTGCTTGAAACATTTTTACAAAAATACATATGTTGAGAAAGTATTTATGTCTTGCCAATGCCATTGGTAACTAGCTATTGAGGTTTTTTTATAACAAATACTTAGATTGAAGATTAAATGCACTCTTCATATATATTTTATTTGTTTTTTTAATATATTATTTATATATTGTTTTCTTAATATAATTCATATATTGTCCTTTTCTTTAATAGAGAGATCTAAAATTGATACCGAGTTAGTTGAACAATGGACCTAATTACATCTAACATGTTCTTAGGCTCCCAATGTTTATAGAGTAGGATGCCTCATCATTTTGTCATAAACATTCAAAAGCACTAAACCATCAAAAGTATTTCTAATTGAAATCATCAATGTCCAAGAAGAAAAATGTATAAAGGCATAGTCATATTACCACGGAAAGGAGAATTGAGTAATTGATCTATAATGTATTGAGTGAGGCTTATTAAGTGCTTTGTTTAATCAAGATATTGTTACAACATACTTTCCAACTTCTTTCTTCATCATATCAATATTTATTATTTTTCAGGAGGGATGTTGTCTTTCTAAATGTCATGCTTTTACAATGTTTTATTATTTTCTAACTTCTCATTTAATAATGGTGATTGAGGATTTTTATCATCTTAATCACGTGCTTTCTTTAGTGTTCATTACATGTTAACATTCAAGTACATAATATGTTATTATTTTCTAACTTTTCATTTAATAATGGTGATTGAGGATTTTTATCATCTTAATCATGTGGCTTTCTTTAGTGTTCTTTACATGTTAACATTTAAGTACATAATCAAAATTATCAATCTCAAAAGCTAAAAAATCTCATAAAGTCTTAAAAGTATGGTTGCATGCTATTTAAAAACACCTATGTTAACTTAGGAAAACAAGGCACTTTCAAAGGGAGATTAATGGAAGCTGAGATGTAAGAGTAGTTTCTATATTAGGGAAGATTGACACTCAAAACTTTGAGTAGAACGTAAAAGCATAAAAAGTTCAAAAACTTCATCAAACTTTCATTTGACGGGCAGAGGGGATTTGAAATTATAGGCCTCACCACCACTAGCTATGAAGTGGAAATTAAATTCCAAAATTTTAGCATTAGAAATTTTAAAATTTTTAATATAATGTTATGTGACAATATCTCCCTCATATACTTGGTTGTAGAGCACCTCGTATCTCAATCATTGCAATAAAATTATAAATATTGGACTAGATAAGAAATCTGATATTGATATTAGTAATGACAAAACCAAATACATAATCTCAAATATAAAATTTATGTTGATTTTTTTTAGTTTTGAACCAATACCCTTTTGCATAAAAAAATGAAAAATATTAATAACTAGATTCTACTAACGTTACTAATGCAAAATAGTTGACATCATTGATGTGAGAATAGATGAAGAACCTCTTACAATTGGAAGACAATAATAACATCACATATCAGATGATCCAATCATGTGTAAGTGTTAAGAGGAAGACCTAGAAGAGAAACAAGAATGTGAAGAACAAGAAGAAAAAGAGGAAGAGGAAAAAGAGGAAAAAACTTCACATCCAAAGACTCCCTCAAGGTATCTTTAGAAAGTTCGTCTAGAAAACCAAATCGTTGCTATAAGCAGTCAATGGTTGAAACTAGAAAGAAATTGATAAGCACACTGAGGTGTGCCAAATTTTCCTTGTTGTCCAAGATGGTACCCCAATAACTTTGTTGAATCCTATGAAGATGAGCATTGGGGTAATGCTATGGAGGAAGAGATAGACCAAATTAAGAAAAATCATACATTAGAAATTGTTCCTAGAAGAAATGATAAGAATGTAAATCACACTAAGTGGGTCTTTAGGAAAAATCTAAATGAGGATGGATATATAGTGAGGAGTAAGGCTAAATTAGTCTTCAAATGGTATGCACATGTAGAAGGTGTTAATTTTGAAGAAACATTTTCTCCTATAAGTAAAATTGAAGCCATGATTTTTTTTGTATTTTTCTATTTCTAAAAGTTAAAAGTCTATCAAATGGATGCTAAATCAACCTTTCTAAATGGTGATTTAGAGGAAAAAGTATATGTTGAACAACTAGAAGGATTTTAGATGTTAAGAAATGAAAAATGATGTCTACATATTGAAGAAATTATTGTATGGTCTAAAAATATATAATGAAAAATTGTTGAATCTTATTGTGGTATATGTATATTATATGATTTTTTAAAGTGATATTGATCAAATGAGTCAAATGTTTGCAGTAGAAATCCAGAATGAGTTTGAGATGTCCATCTTGGGGGACCTATATTCCTTTTAGGATTGCAAGTTACTTAATCAAACAAAGTTATATTCATTTCCCAAACAAATCACCTAAAGGAAATATTAAATAAATTTGGGATGGAAACAGTTGTTGGTTTGGTTGGAAGGTTCCAAGCCGTTCCAAAAAAGAGTCATTTTCTAGATGTAAGAAAAATATTCAAATATTTGAAGGACATCTTGGACTCTTTCCTATGGTATACAAGCTTAAAGACTTCACTTTAACAACATATACAAATGTTGATTAGGCAGGTAGTGTGCATGATAAGAAAAGCATCAGTGCAAGAGAATTTTTCTTATAAAAAAATTGCTTTCTTGGCCAAGTAAGAAATGGATTTCTATCTCCCTATCCATAACTAAAGAAAAACACATTTTAGCAGCCACTTGTTGGACTCAAGTAATCTAGATGAAACAAACTTTGCATGATATGAAGGTAAATCATGATCAACCTATTCCCATTCTCTGTGATAACACAAATGCTATCAATATGTCAAAAAATATTGTTTTTCAATGAAATACCAAGCATATTCATGGGTCCCATAAATAGGTATATTTTGAGGCCCATTGTGCTATCCTCCAACCCTTAAATTCTCTTTCTCTCACATTAATTTACATTTCGTAGACATAATGTGCTTAGTAGGAATACTAAAGGGTGCATGTCATATTTAATGGCCTTATGTGGTTAATATGCAGGCAAAAGAAGCATTTTTTGTAGAAATTTATTATGTAAGGGCACATTGGAGGCATCTAGAGAGAATATAGGAGGATTGTCCACTACATTAACTCTCCAACTCGACTTAAGTCCCAATATTCCTCACCAGCAGCTTGAATTCCAATGGAAGTTGACGAACTCAAGTGCATGTAGAGATCTAAGGCAATTAGATCCACCAATTTCGAGATTTTGGAGGGAAGCAGTCCTCCTCTCTAGGTGGATGCCCCTCAGTCACCTTTCTTATAAATAAATGGTCCTAAGGGCTCATTAGGATTTGAACTCTTGGAGCTAGGAGGAGCTATTGAAGGCCAATTACTTGACATTGTTATCTCCATTTTGAGATTATATATTTTCACTCTATTTTCTGTTAATGAAAGGCCCTTTGTTGGTCTACGTAGGAGTTAGCTTAAGAGAGTTGAATCCTTTGGGTTAGGTCCCAACCAAGAGCCTTTATTCCCTCTCATGTATTTTTCCTTTGTTATTGTTCAAGTTTTTATATCTATTTCCTTTTTTAAGTAGGAATTAGATTGCAAAAATTGTAGTTGCAAGTGTAATCACCACCTCTCGTGTGGGAAGTGTTGTTGGAAGGTCTACAATGACGAGCCAAGAATACGTGTTTATGTTTCCTTGGAATTTGCTAGGCTTTGCATTGAAATTATTTTTCATTCTTGGTTTCTGCACCCTAGAAGTTAGTATCATGACTTGGAAAATAGATTAGATGCATGTTGTAGGATACAATAGATATTAAAGAAATAAAATTCAACTCATCCTTTCCACTTTGATTAATTTTGCTGCATTATTGATTACTAGATGTATGTTCTTGATTGCTAGACTGCAAGGGATGCCAGTGACTTGTAGGGGCTGGAAAAATCATCCACATCCACTTAGACATTAGCATCCTTCTCCTAGAGATCTCATACTACTCTCAAGTTCTACCACTGAGATCATCTTTCTAGGGTTAATGAAGGACACCATGGGCATGAATTTTTGTTCAAGATGGTCCTATGTGGGGTGCTAACCTTAGTAAAATCCCTCACACATCCTTCATCCACCTTCATACACCTTCCTTGACGTTTATAATGCCTTCCTTTCCCTTAGAAAGCTCTCAGACCTAATCTTGTAGCCAAATAGGGTAATCTTGTAGAAAAAGAGGGTTCCTTGTAGCACCATGTAGCAATCCTGTAACACTACCCAAACTGAGCCAAATTTTCCCTAGGATCTTGAGTTTTCCATTTTGATATTGAATAATTAACCCTGGGATTTGAATACATGATTAGGAAGACCCAAGGACCACTTTAGACGCATCCTTCCTCTATTGCAAGCACAAAACAACAAATAGAGTTACGAAGAAAATTTTCACATTTGAATCACAATGAGTGTTCTCTTATGCAGTGAGTAAAGAACCTATTGTTAATGTTAAATCCATCTTACACTTAGTTACATGAAGGAAAAATCTTCAATGAAAATAGATTAGACTTAGTTTTTAAATTTCCTAGTTATGTGTTGTAGACTCAATTTGTTCTTTCCAAGCAATTTACAATTAGATTAATGATTTACATTCTAGAAGTATAATATTGATTTGATTGGTCTGAAAATAGAATAACATGATTTATTTCTATAACTAATGCAATCTTTCCCTTTCCCGCAGTTACAATTAATCTCTACATCTAATGAATGACACTTTCATTTCTACAATTAGGTTAATGCTTCTTTGCTTGCAATTAGGTTATGTTTTTTGTATTTCCACATAAATTCTCTCGATAGTTATCTAAAGGAGTGGTCTCTGGTTGACTTGACCTTATCCAATGACTGAGGGTGACATGAGTAGAACTTGACCTACTGTGCATATAACACTGTCACTTCTAAGTTTGTACAAATCCTGGGTTGATAATTCAATTTGAGTGTCATCGGAGTTGCAACATCCTTGATGCAATACCAAGGCTCATCACTTTTTCGCATTGTTGTGAGGGAGGTTTCCAAGTAGGTGTTTTTCCTACCTATAATTTGCTTTCTTTTTCTTTCTATTTTGCATTAGTTCTATTGATTTGAAAGCTTAAAAAAAAGTGTTAGTTATTTCATGCCTTGTAGGAGTAGGGATAGTCAAGGGAAATTCCTAACAAAAACCCCCAACCCTTCAAGTAGTCAAACCTCATTCTTCTTTGGTTATATGTGAACTTTCTTCTCTGACTAAAGGGGAGTTATAAAACCCTCTAGGTGAGCAACCTAAAATTTTTTAGGAGCCAATAAGAGAAGAAGAGCCTACCTCACCTACCTAAACCATGGCTAAAAATAGAAAAAATAAGCTTTTTCCTATCTGAGAAACCAATGCGGAGGCCATAATGAAGAATATAAGCCCTGCTTCCCTTCCAAATTTCCATGGCCCAACCTTTGAGGACCCTGACACCTTCATGTTTGAATTTTTTTTTTTTGTAGGACCTATGACTATACCTCTAATGAACAAAAGTTGAATTTGTTTCCATACACCCTCAAAGATGTGACCTTGCACTAGTTTGTGGGATTACTTGGAGATAGCATGATTACCTGAGCCCAAACGAAGAAAGCATTTAATGAAAATCATATGGATTACTATAGGTCGAAAGAAACAAAGGAAGAAATATTTAGTATGACCCTAGGACCAGATGAATCTTTAGAGGACTATGACGAAACATTCCAGCTCAGTTATAGGAGGGTTAAATGTAACCGTGGCCCGAAGTCACTCAAGTTAACTCTTATCTGAGGGATCAGGGAGGATGTAATGGAGACCCTCAACATGTTGTCTGGAGGAGACATCTACAAGTTTCCTTATGATGACATCTAGACGATATTCATGAATCACTCTAGGGATACTAGGAAAAAAGGTAGGTTTGGTCAAGGCTTGGTTAGGTCATCTCCCTCTGCATCAACCATCAAACATGAGATAGGAATTATGTTGGAGGATTTCAAGAGTGAAATGTTATGTTGCATGCCTTTTACCTATATATGTACACTATGTAGATTAAAATGAAGCAAGAGGAAGCAAAAAGGGCACTAACTATATTTTTCCTTGGATGCATTAAAAGACATCCTATAAATGAGTGCCCACTAAATGTCATAGAATTATGCTCTGTCTATGAGGAAAACCATGCAAAAAACAAATTTTCCTCTCTGTCAAGCCTAAAATTTGTATTCCAAGGGGCAGAAGGTGGTTCAGAGCAACTCTACTTCATTAACAAAAGGAGGCCCCAAGGCCCTCAACCATATCAACAATGAAATCAAGGTGCACATTATCCTCTTTAAAATCCAAATCAGAATGAACCTTTCCAGCCTTGGTACCATTCTATTCATCCATTATGGCACATACCCTCACCTTGGCCTTATACTCCTCAATATCCTCCTCAACCTATCCACCCTCCTTTCGATCCATATCCACCTCAATATCCTCAATGGGGAAACTCCTCACAAGAATAGAGGTCTAAAATAATGTAACCTCCTACTTTAATGCCTCCACCTAAACCTCAAACACAAATCCCTCAACATAACCCACCTAAGAAACCTCAAATTCCTACCCAACCCAATATGAACCCAAATAATAAATAGGCACAACAAATTTACAGTGGGGAGACATACTATCCTGCTTATGTTGTGGAAATCCAAGAGATCAACCTTTGGTCTGGGAAGGTACTTCTATATTTCCACCCACCTTATCCACCTGAAGAGATTGGAGAAGAGAAGGAAGAAAGTGCCCCTCAAGCCAATGCACCTCGTTATCTTGAAAGGTTGGTCCACTCTAAACAACACACCTTGGATGAGTCTGAACTTCAGGGAGAATTGAAGAGCTTGTGTGTTAAAATACCCCTTCTCTAGGTGATCAAAGATGTCCCAATTTACAATAGGCTTATCAAGGAAGAGTGTTTTAAAAGGCATAGGAGAAGAAGAAGATATACCCCCACTATCAATGTCGATGGGAAGTTGTCTGATTTGATGCTTGGGAGGGTAATATCCCCAAAGTATTTGGATCCTCGTAGCCTAGTAGTAGATGTGCACATTGATAGTGTTATGGTCCCTAATACCTTAATTGAACTTGGGGCTACAATAACTGTGATGACCAAGGAAATCATGCTCAAGCTCAACCTTTAAGTGTCCTTGAGGAAGACCACTACAGTGCTACAACTTGCAGGCAAATCCATAGTAGCTCCTGAGGGAATTATTGACGATGTAATGGTCTCCATTGACTCCTAGGAGTACCCCACTAATTTCCTTGTGATACTGGAGCATTCAGCCCAATAATATCATTGTATTTTAGTAGATATATGGGGTCTTGTGTTTCCAAGGAAGTTGGTTTCCTAAGTGTGAATTTATGTAATTCTTTAGCTTTTGAGTGATTTTAATGAGAATAGGATTTAATTGAATATTGTGAGACATATTTGTAAATGTTCTTGAATGTAGGATAACATGAGAGATTTAGGATAGTTGCGAGATTGAGGGATTTGAGAATTAATTGTAAATCTCATATTAGGAATTAGTTAATGATTTTGTGGATTAGAGAGGATCCTTAGGGATGAGGAAGAGATTTTAGGATTTTGTTGAGAGGTTTATGGATCTAAACCAAGAATTGATTTCAAAATCCTTTTGTGTAAATGTAAGCCTAAAAGGCAAAGTCAGAGGAGAGATAGGTTGAATAGGTTGGCTGGTTAGAGTGTGACTGTGAGCCTAATGGCAGATTAGGAATAGAGACCACTAATTAGAAGAATCAGGCCAAAGAGGGATGGAGAGACTCAATATGTAATCATTTAATTATCTATTTCTATATAGATAATTCGATTCTGAGTGTATAAGTGTGTGACTTGAATAGGGAATGATAAATTATGTGTTTATTAGAGATTTTGTATAACATATGTATGCAGGCGGAGTTCGATGAATATAGGGAGGAGAATGAGACAGTGGATCGTAATGGACCATTGAAATCGTTCGAATAACAAAAGTAATGTTCTGGAGAGATTGTGTTAAATAATATGCGGAGTTAAGCTTAGGAGGGAGTCATGCAGTGGAACAGTGGAAGGACGAGGAACCATCGAAGAAACTAAAACCAAAAAGAACAATGAGGAAATAGCATAAGTCCAAGTAAAAAGGAAGAATAGAGGAGTGAAGCCTTAATGCATAGGGGCCGTTGGATCTAACAAATCAACAAATGAGATCAAGTCACAGAGAACAGGATAATTAATATCGCATCGCAACATAATTCGAGAGTGAGTGAAGCGGCTTTAAGTGATTGCGATTGCGACATGTGGGATCATCGCTGACCGTTGGATTGAGTGATTGGATCAACAGTGGAGGAACTATAATGAATCTTGCATCGTAACATTTAAATGGTGAGAAAATTAACCTTGGCCATAGGCAAGTGCAATATGTGATTGCGATGTTTGATGTGATCAGTGATCTGATCGCATCGCAAATATTCCATGGTAATGTACTGGGTCCTAAGCAATGGCAACATGCAACATTGCAATGTGCGAGGTTGAATGGGGTGACAGGAATTGCGAAGTGTGATAGACCAGACCCGATAAGGTATGGATGCAGTTAATTTGATTTGAAGTCTAGTTGTAGTTAATCGTATACAGGATGCGGTGAAGAGTCACATGTTAGTAAGATTCGTGAATTGTGATAGCGATGGAGTGATGGAGTAAATCAATGATTAGGGAATAAGTATACAAAGTCAGAGTATGGTGGAAGAGTTATCGCATCCCACAGAACCTCAAGTTCCAATGCCAAGTTTTTTGAAACCTATGATTCGATGGCGATAAGGTATGCCTCGAGAAATGTGTAAAGTTGAGGAAAGATGGAAAAGGTAAGTCTGTGCATGTTTATGTGATCTCTATTATAAACGGTACATAATAGAAATGAAGCACTGATAGAAGGATTTTATGTTTAAGTCCGTGAATAAACAAAGAATAAGACTGGATTAGTTATATATGTGTGGGCTTAAGGCATAGAAGGTTTAGGAGGGTAATAAGTCTCGATGAATGGATAGTAATGAAGGGTAGACTGTGTTTAGTTAATAAATCATTATACAAAGATTTATTAAAGGGGCCTTAACCATTAAGGACATGAAGATTTGACTCGACAGAGAGTTAAAATTCCTAGGGCAAACCAGATATGTGCATTTTACATGCATATTGTGGGTATAAGTGGGTTTTCCTACATCACCTTATCCTCCATCCCAAAACCAAGTTTAATGGTTACCCTCTCATCCTAGGTGTTGAAAATAGCAACAAGAAAATCCTAATTTAATTTTGTCCTTGAATTAAATTAGGAATTAAATTGTGATTCTAATTTTCATAGAAATTTGTAATAGTTAACTAAGTTAATTTAACTTAGTTAGCTCAGTGAATTCAAGTTGGGAGTATATCTAGAGTCACGTAGAGTGGTTCCTAAATTTAGGGGCCCAAGTTGAGTTCTTTTGAGTTGTAATTATTTAATTCATTTTAATTCAGTTAAATTCAGTTAAACTAGTTCCAACTGATGGAGGAATTAGTGGGAGATCTAGTAGTGGGGTGTAACCAGCACTGCTCAACTAGTAAACTGAATATTCACTCATAATTAACTAATGCATTTCATATCAGAGAAGGACCCAGTTAAGGTTAGATTTTAGGGATAGTGTACTAACAATTGTATAATCATATGAATTGTATAGGTGGTGCATGCAATCAGAGGAAGACCTATGATGGATTAAACAGTTTTTTTTTGTGTAAATAAGCTTTTGTATTAATAGAGAGTAAATATGTTACAAAACTTCTGCTGCGGCAAATTTTAGGGCTGCTTAACAGCTAGCCTGGCTACTAGTAGGGGATACATTGGCAACTTAAAAGATTAAACAGGCACACCACACAAGGTGGCCGAGAAGTTACTGCATGATAAACAAAACTAATACCTCTATCTGAGTACATAGCAGCATAAACAAAAGAAGAGATCTGAGTACATAGCATCATGAACAAAAGAAGGGGCTTGGACGCGACTGGAAAAAGGAGGACAGCGGCAGTAGCCATCAGCGATGGGCTGACCCCTGCTTCGGCGGGTTGCCTGGAGGGACGCCAGGGGTCTCACCAGTGGTACCTTCGGTGCTTACCACGTTCCTCATGAGCTTGATTAGCACGGTTAGCTTTTTGCTGATGGTGTCTGCTTGTTGGTCCAGCGAGGAGAGCTTAAACTCTATGCTCTCCACCACACACATATGGTCGTGTTCCATAGCGTCCATCTGGCGTTTGAGGTTCTGCACCCGCTCTTCCTGCTCTTCCTGGGCTTCCAACACTTTCGCCAGCAGAGTCTTCATTCGCCACGCTTCCGCTTGGGTTCGAACGAATTGGGTGGCCCGCGTGAAGGTGGTTCCCGAGTCCTGCAGCCAATTCACCTCCTTCCCCAGCTGCTCGTCGGAGACTTGTGCTTCCTCCTCCTTCACACTGCTTTCCAGCTCATTCAACTTGCATTTGTACCTCTGTGAGGTTCTGGTTTCATACATGTCTTTGGCCTGCTGGAGATCTTTTATAGCCGACTAGTTACGGCAGTTATCCCCCTTCATGGCGTAGTTTGTTGCCACGAAGATTACCAGCGCTAAGTTGGCAGCGAGAGAGAGCTTCACCTTGCAACACGATAAAACTATGCTTTCCTATGCTGCCTGGGTAGTTGTTAAATAACCGATGGTCGGAGAATGGTTGGAGGGTGGCATTGGATGGAAGAGCCACTTGCCTGTCCGGTCGAAATTATTGCAGCGTGAAGGGTAAATGGTAGGATCTGAGAATGATTGCTGGCGTTTATTGTCACCGATCCCTCCCTCGTCCTCAGCCAGCCAGGTGTGTTGTGTCCTGCCTTGTTTACGGCGCTGGGTATCAAAGCAGATCATGGGGAGGTACATATCTTTTGGTCTGCATCTACTAACGGATATGCCTTGTGCCGATTGTCCTTCGGCTTCTGCCGTATTTAAGGTGGTGCAGTTAGTCAGCATGGTGGCTTACTGGAAATGTTAGATCCGTTGCCGTGCCTTCGCCACTTTCTGCCGAAGTTATGTCCTTACAGGAAAGCTGCATGCATTTTCCCTTGAGGTCTGGGCAGGTGATATCTTTCCACCAGCTGTCCCACTGAGTATTGGGGTTCTCAATCCCGACGTTTTCCAAGTGGTCCGCCACCGTATTTCCCTTACGCCTGATTTCCTGAAAGGTTAGACCTTTCATTTCGTGAAGCAAATTGGCTATGCTTTCGGTTACCTGAGCTAAGCGCCAATGCTTTGTTACCCTGCTTGCTGGTGTGCCACTGTAGATTCTCCTGGCCGCTGTAATGGCTACCTCTGAGTTTCCCTCTATGACTGCGTTGGAAATTCGGTTCAATCGCAGAATTCGTAAGTCTTTTTCCAGAGCTGCAAATTCCGTCTCATTGTTGGTGCCTTCTCCCAGGGCCTGACTGTAGATGTAGAGAATTTCCCCTGTGTGGTTTCTGATGACCCCTCCTATGCCGGCCAGACCGGGGTTGCCCCTCGAGGCCCCATCGAAATTTAGCTTAAGGAAGCCTGTCGGGGGCTTGTGCCATCCATGCTGTCCTGTTCGCGGTTCTTGCTTGCTGCTTACGGTTGGTGTGCTGTTCCCGTTCTCCAGCTTGAAGCTTGCCAGAATGCGCTAGTCCCTGGGTGAGAGGTTTCTGTCGGGAGTTGCAGTGCATTTTTCCAGGATTAATTCGTGGATATTTTCGGTTAAGGTAAGCTGAGAGAACTCTAAATTTCTTTGCTCATTTTGGAAGATACACCTGTTCCTTTCCTTCCAAATGGTCCATGTTATGAAGCCTGGAATAATTTTCCATATGCTGTTTACTCTGAGATTGTTCGAGTAGTTGTATGGCCACTGAGTTATTGTGTTCTAGATAGAATTTTTGTCCCTATTTGTTTGTTGCATGATATTTTCTATCCACGTCCATATGTTGTTTGCCCATTCGCAAGAATTGAACATATGATTTATAGATTCTTCAGCTGTTCAGCAAAGAGGACATATAGAAGGACCTGAGAATCATTTTTTCCGTAAGTTTTCCCAGGTAAGGGTTTTGCCTCGCATGAGGAGCCAGAGGAATGTCTTTATTTTAGGCCAAAAGAGGCTATCCCAAACCTTGATACTCCAGGGCATGGTCTCCCCGTGATCATTATGCTCCAGTTGCTCCCTAGCTTCCTTTAGGGTGAAGTTGTCGTTCCCCTTCATTCCCCATCTGAGCTTATCCTTTTCTGTAGAAGTTCAGATTTTTCTTTTGTTTAGGGTGTTTAGGAGGCTCTGAATGTGGTCATTATCTACTATGGTGCTATTAGTGTTCGGGGGTTTCCAGGTTCTCCACTCCTGCCCGTTGCTGTCAGGGCTCCAGTACTGACGAACTTTGTAATTGCCTCCGGTCTGAGGTTCCCTTTTGTAATTTTCCAAGTCTGGCGTTGCAAGGTGAGGTAGCTGCTACCAAGCGTCCTCCCAGAAGAACGTTGTTTCTCCGTTGCGGATTTCCCAGAAGCTGTGATCTTGAATTATACTTCGATTGCGTCTGGCTAGGTTCCAAATGGGAGATCCTTCCGGAACTTCCTGTAACCTAATTAGATCCTGCTCATTACAATTAGGGGTATATTTCTCCTTCCAATGCCTCACCCAAGGAAGGTGGGGTTCTTTAAGCCAGCGCCACCATAGCTTGGCTCCACAGGTCATGTTGGAGGTAAGAGGGTCTATTAAATTGAGGCCACCTACTGATTTTGACTTGCATAGCTTATTCTAGGCCACAAAAGCCCAATTGTTTTTGTCCGCGTTGCCTTTCCATAAGAATGAGGTTCTTATCTTGTGAAGGACGCCTTGAGGGGCCGGCAAGATGGAAAGCATGTACTGAGGTATGGCTTGAAGGATTGCCTTGGTTAGGACTAGTCTGCCTGCAAAGTTGAGGGCTCTGTGCATCCAGTGTCTACATTTGTTCTCCAATTTTGCCAGAGTTCTTTCCCAATGATGCTTTTGCCAGGGCTTTGACGTTAGCGAGGCTCCCAGGTATTTTGAGGGTAGATTACCCCGTTTAAAACCAAGAATGTTTGAGAGATGCTTCTGGATTTCTAGGTGAGTATTAAAGAAATTTTTTTTAGATTTAGCATGATTGATTTCCATACCTAAAGCTTTGCTGAATAGATTTAGGATGGATTTGAAAGCCATGGCCTCTTTCACTGTGGGGGTACCATGCAGCATTGTGTTCTATGAACTGCTGGTGCATTGTGGCCGGGATATATTGCAGAGGATGAAGTCCTCTAAGATTGCCTTCTGCTTTTGCTTTGAGGATGAGTCGACTTAGGCCTTCCATAAGGATCACAAAGAGGAAAGGGGAGAGAGGGTCTCCCTGCTTGATGCCCCTGGAGGGGGAGAATGGTTCTGAGGGTGAACCGTTGACTAAAATGGAGAAAGTGGAGGATTTGATTAAAGCCAAAATCCAATTGATCCATTGATGATCAAAGCCAAATGCTGATAGAGCAGCTTCCAGATATTTCCAATTTACCTTGTCAAATGCTTTGGAGAGATCCAATTGCATTAACATCCCTGCTTTTTTCCTGGTCTGGAGAGTATGCACCATTTCTTGTGCTAAGAGGATGTTGTCCAGAATTTGTCTGCCCTCCACGTATCCGGACTGTTCTTCCGAGATGAGATTGGGTAGAATGGGCTTAAGTCGGTTTGCTATAACCTTGGAGATGATCTTGTAGATCACATTGCAGAGTGCGATGGCCCTGAACTTCTCAGGAGTGTGGGCATTCTCTTCCTTTGGGACTAGGGCCAAGAAGGTAGAGTTGAGCGATTTGAGAATGGTGCCAGAGCATCTTGAATCTTCAGCCACTTCCCAGATCTCTGATTTGATGGTTGGCCAACATGCTTTGTAGAAGTTAATGGTGAAGCCGTCTGGCCCAGGGGCTTTCTCATTTGGCATGCTTTTTACGGCTTCCTCCACTTCCTCCATTGAGATTTCTTTGAGGAGAGTAAGATTTTGCTCATTTGTTACAACTTTAGGGATGGCCTGCGTTAGAGTGTCAATTGCTTCTGATCTTTCTGCTTGCGTCTCCTGTGCAATGTGTTTGAAATGCTCTGTGAGGAGAGAGGAAATTTCCTTGTGATTATGTAGAGTGTCACCCGCTTCATTTTTGAGATTGAGGATTTTATTTGCACTTCTGTAATCGAGAGTGGACCTGTGAAAGAATTTTGTGTTTTGCTCGCCCTCTTTAAGCCATTGCACTCTGGATTTCTGTTTCCAGAGTGTTTCTTCTTGTTGACATCTGTGTTGCCATTGAATCATTAGTTCTTTTTCAATCTCTTTTGATTCCTCAGTGATATTGCCAGAGGTCCATCTTTTGTGAATTTGCTCGAGCTTACTCTCTATTATGGATTTTTCCTTGAAGATGTTGCCGAATTCCATGATATTCCATTGCTTGATTTTGCTTTTGATATGTTTGAGTTTACTTTGGAGCTTGAACATTTTGGTTCCTTGGATATTTTGTGGTTCACACCACCACTTCTCTAGCAATTTGACAAAGTTAGGGTGCTGTAACCAGAATTTTTCAAAACGGAATGGCTTGTTTCTCGGAGTGCCAAGGAAGGCAGCATCTAGAGAGATGGGCCAGTGATTCGAACCTCCACTAGGGAGAATGTCAGTGTTGATAGTGATGCCCTCTAGAATGATGCTTTCTGAAATGAGGAATCTATCCAGGCGGGAGGCTATGAGTTTCTCTCCTCCCCTTCTATTGTTCCAGGTGAAGGAGCTGGAGGAAGGCTAGACATCCACTAATTTTGTGTTCTCAATAAATTCTACAAAGGCCCCTGCATCCCTGTTTAGCCTTCGTATCCATCCTTTCTTCTCCAGGAGGGAGGTGATCATGTTGAAATATCCTCCCATGATGATCTTTGTGGTGCGATGTCTAGATTGCAGATTTATAAGAGAGTTGAGAAATTGAAATTTTTCTTCTAATCGTTGAGGGCCATACACATTTACACAGAGATAGGTTTCAGAGTTACCTATGACTTGAATCTCCGTTGCTATGTAGGATCTGGTGGCCTCCGTACCGAGGACACTTATTACTCTTGTATCCCAGAGGGTGGTGATACCTCCTTCCCATCCCTGACTGGCTACTTCTATGAAGTCGAGAGGCTTACCCAATTTTTTGCTGATGTTTTTCATGTGAGAGGTGGCACATTTTGTTTCTTGGATGAACATAATATCTGGCTTTTCTGTTTGGAACTTCCTGAGGAGAAGTCTCTGTTTTGCTTGGCTGTTGAGCCCTCTTGCATTCCATGATATTATTTTCATTGATAACCAGGTTTAGAAGTGGTAAGATGGGAAGGCGTTGAGTGCCTTCATTTTACCTGAGTTCAACATTAAAATCCCTAGATCATGTAGCACCTCTCCGTTTGTCCTTATTCCCCTTTTCTTTTTTTGTTTGAAGCCAGTTGGGTTAAGGGAGATATTCTTGGAGTGGTTTCCTGTACCTGTTGCTATGCCCAATCTCCTATTTTGCCTGTCCAGTTCAGCCTTTTGTCTTGCTATGAAGAGATCGCTAATCTTTTTTAATTCTTCTTCTGGAACATTTTCTATTCCTTTTGCTTTCCAGTTTTCCTCTAATGTTGGGAGATTTACACCTGCTTTTTCTAAGCCTTCGTTTAGCTCCATCTCGTCACTACCACCATCACTATTTAACATTTCCGTATCTTCGTCTTGGGTGCTTTCCTGCTCTTGCCTGTTGGCCTTGGGACTGTGTGGGTTTGCATCCTTTTCTTTCCTGTTGTTGTCTGGCTGGTTCTCTGTCTCCTCTGTACCCCGCTCGTCCACCATTTTCTCTTCTGTGTCTGTGTCTGTTTCTAATACACTGAAGGTGTTGAGGGTGCTGCTTGGAGTTGCCCCTGTTCTATTTGGTCTTCTTCGGTTAGCTCTCTGTCTTGTTTTCAGTCTGGTAAAGATCTCTGTGCTTTGCGCCTCTGGCATGGGTTTGATCGCTTCTTCAGTTCTGTTAAGAGGACAATCTCTTACTAAATGCCCGTGTTCATGACATTTTCTGCACCTGAACGGAATTTGTTCATAGTCAATGGCCTGGAAATAGTCTTCATCCCTAAACTCCAGCCAAATGCCTTCATGTAGGGCTCCGGATACGTCCAGTTCCACACAAATTCTGGCACAAGAGGTGTATCTGCGCTGTATGGTGGCTTCAGAGGCTTTAATGAAGGTGCCCATCTTGTCTCCAATTTGCTTGAGTGTTGCTAAGCCCCAATAGTCTATGGGGAGGGAGAAAAGACGGATCCATACAGGAACTTGAGTGAAGGTCTCTTTTTCAGGGACGAAGTTTGGTTTCCAGGGTCTCATATAGAGACCCGCAGAAGCAAAAAAGTATGGTCCTCCATCAAAAACCCTATCCTTATCTTCTAGGTTTGTAAAGACAACAGTAAAGAAACCTTTAGCTCCTACATGTAGATTGATATCACCTTTGGGTCTCCAGTGTTGTTTGATCCATTGACAGAGGGCGTGCTCCGTTGGCCACAGTCCCATGAATTTACATATGACCGCATGTTCGGACATGTGCTCACGGTGGGCTTGTATCTCCGGGTCTGTGCAGACCACTCTGAGTGCCTCGTTTTTCTTTGGTTTGCAAGCTCCTTGGGGAGCTTTGTTGGTGCCAGGAATGATTGGTGGTTCCCTATCTTTTCCTTCTCTTTTTTTCCCTTTCTTCTCTTGCTCCTCTTCGTCAGTTGCCTGGGGATTCATTGATCTAGCAGTTCTTCGATTTGCCTCTGCGCCTAGGGTACTATCTTCCTTTTCATTGTTTGCTTTATCTTTCTTTTTAGGGCCGCCTCTGTTTTCTGCTGTCATTTTCTGCTCCCTGTCGTTTCTGGTGCTGCCTGAGTCTCTGCTTTCACCATATCCCGAGATCTTTAATCCTTCTTTTGCTTTCTGCTTGTGCATGACGATTTTCTTGAAGGATGGGGTCCCTGTGGACCCCCCGCTGAGCATTTGTCGGGTCAGTCTGCGCCCCCTGCAGCGAAGTTTAGCTAATCTGTTGATCTGTGCTGCCAGAGTTGTCTCTGGTTTGGCAGGGCTGGGCGTTAAACCCTAGACCAGTATTCGCAGCCGATTTTTCACCAGAGCTCCGCTCTCTCGGGCTTCTCAGTCATTCAACCAGTTTGCCGGCTTTTACCCAACTCTATTTCTCAAACGTTTCTCCAATTCTTGGTCATTGACCATGTCATGCCTTTGGCCCATATAATGTTGAATTCCTTAGAGAAAAAAAAAAAAAACAAAAAGTCAATGTACTACTGCATATAAAATAAAACCATGATTTTGTCGCCAAAAAGAGAGAGTGGTACAATATACATTTGTACTTGTTTGTACATAGAAATTAATTTTGGTGTTCATACGGCCAAGGGATTGCACATTGTTCGTACACCAATGCAGACATATATGCCGTGCTATTCTTTGTAGCTACACAATCATATGGTATAACCATTCGTACTCCCATCCATGCGATCTACGTGCATAAAATCCTTGTACAACTAGTGACTTCGCAAGGAAACTTTTGAGGATGGAAATTTATTTTTAAATTTAGAAAACTTGGTGAACCTTACTAGTCTCTAATATAAAAATTGTAAAATCTTCGGTAAAATCTTCTAAAAAAATTCAAATTCTTAATAATTTTATAATATCTCTATAGCAATTTGAGTGATTTTTAAAATAAAATAATTTATCCTATAAAGTTTAGGCAAATGATTTTTTTAAGAAAAATAAATCAATCTTATTTTTTTTGATTAAACCTAAAATATTAACCAAACTACGAATATTAACCTTTGAAATTTTCCTTAAAATTATTCATACCACCTATAGAATCATTAATTCAATGCGATAGAAACGAAATCTTCTATGCCTATAGAAAGCATATGCAATGTCAATATAAAATCAATGCATTTGCACACCCATTATTCAATTTTCATACTAGTGAGTAAATCGAAGGTGGTGACATTCTAAATCCATACCCGCCTGTACATCAACGGTCATACCTATTCGTAAATCGAAAGGTGGGGAAGGAAAATTTTCTGGTTGCCTTAAACTATACCAGGGCTCCATTAATAAAATTAAATTTAAATAAAACTCAATTAAAAGTTTAAAAATAAATCCAAGTGAAATTAAAAAGGGTAACACTACCAAGTTAAGCATTTGAGCCGGATTAAAAGGGTTAAGTGCCCAAGTTATACTTTGTGGTTATATAAAGCGAAAAGGCATATAAGTTTCTTTTAAAAGGGCAGGGGTATAAAAGGCATAATTATAAATTCTTATGAGGTATTTATAATTTAAGAGAGAAAGAGTTAATATTAAAAGTGAAAAAGAGGTCCAGAAAGGTGAATTGCATATATATTTGGGTTTTTAGTTTTTATTTATATATATATTTTTGAATTTTTTTAGAGGAGGTTTTTTTTAAAGAGTAGTTTAGAAATCAAAAGTTATTTGTACAAAGTCTTATAAAAACATTTATTTTAATAGAGTATTAAGGTGACACACAATTATAATTATATATATGTGAAGGATTAAAATAAATATAGGTGAAACTTGAGCAAATGGTAGATGGCAGGAAAGAGCATGCAACTCAAGAAAAGAAAACAAAATCCAATTTGTAAGTTGAATATCAAACACCACTCTCACAAGATGCCACAAATTAGTTTAATCAAAAACCACATTTGGAAGATCAAGATAATTCATATATAGAAAGGATTAGAAGCTAAAATAGCAAAACTTCAATAAAACAAGAAGGAATCACAACGTAAATGTAACAATTTTGAAGATATGTTTTACAAAGAAGTAATGGAAAATGACAAACAAATTTCTCACTTTTAAGATCATAATTAGAAATTACTTGCACAAGTCAAGAAGTCCAAGGCTACATAGTGATGCAAGAGCATCTAACTTAGAGTAACATGTTTACCAAAGGAGTGGGATTCCTAAGTTAGGATTTAATTATTTAATGCGTTTTCCTATAGTTTTAGGAGAGAATGAGAATTATTGTAAATAAGAAAAAGTTCGAGAGTATTTTGGAAGAGTTGAGAGATTTGAGGGTTAGTTAGGTCTCATATAGATATAAGATATTAGGTGAGAGTTTTTATGGATTATAAGAGATATTGTTGGAGTTTGTTTAGGATCTAGAACCTACTTTGAGTTCAAATTCACTTGTATAAATCTAAGTGAGTCCATGAGGCATGGAAGGGAGGGAGAACGAGGAATGAGAGGCCAATGATTAGGCCAAGAGTTCTCTTGCACACATTTTATTCTTTAATGAATTAGTTCTGAATAGTTGTATGCATTAGTTGTGTGTGGATTTTAGTTTTATGTGTGTGGGGGATTTTTTTAATTGCATGGGGGATTTTTTTAATTGCAGGACCTATGGTTTGCACCATCAGTTTGGCATGAGAGCCTTGTGTACAATTTTTCAGCTACCTATGCATTCAAGATCGTTGTATGCAAAAAATCGTTGATTGAAATAATAGTGGAAGGTATAGATTCAACTCTACAATGATTTGGTTTCAGATTGCTACGAAAGAGCTACCTGTTGAGCTCTGGCCGCATATGAATTTGTGATAGAGCTGTCATTTATGTTATGAAAAGGTTTTTGAGGATGTGTCATGTCGGAATCATGTTTGATGGTTGATCCTGATCATCATGGAACACGACGCGGAAGAGATCAATAGTGGAGGTTGTGTGGTCATTGAAACGAATACCAATTGCTAAAAGTTGTGAAAGATGTAATCGTATTAGATCTACAAACCACAATTGCTGCGTAGTGCCTGTATAAGCTTCTTGATCTAGTGGTTGAGCTATAAGCATGCACCGTAAATATTTCAAACGATTTGTAGAGGAGTTATAGATCAATAACGTTCTTGAGTCATCCAAATATTGATCGAGATTTTTTTCCAACCATTAGCTATAAAGATGGTTGTGAATAAGATTGGTTGTGGAGATTACAAAGATATTGTAGATATATTCTATTGATTTTGTGTAAAAGGAATTGCAATAAATTGGAAGTCACGCGTAGAGGAAAGAGGAGTTGCTGCATAGAAAAGAGAAGGCAAGAGTTACCCAGCTTGCCATAGGGCATTAAATCACTGCATTAAATCACTGGTTAGCTGCATGCCCTTTAACTTTATAACACACGCCCTTTAACTTTATAACACACGCGCATAACGTGATAAATGAAAAATAATGGGATACTTGCTAAGACTTGCGCGTGAAAGCGCGTCATTGTGGAAGAAGAGTCAAGCCCAACGTGATGAGGAGGTGTGTTGCAATTAACAACCACGATAAGAGCGCAGGTGTTCAACGTGGAGGTTGACTACATCGGAGTTCCCATTCTGTGTGTGAGAGAACAATAATTGCATTTAAAGCTGCGTTGACAGGTAAAAAATATATATTTGAACATTGGTTTTACAAAGTTTGGCCATTAACATGTGAAAGCCTTGTCAAATACATTTAGACAAGCTTGATTGTGTTGCTCAAACTTCTTGTTTTCATTGATCTCGCATTATCTTATTTAGTTACACTTTGTGAAGAGCATCGCCATCTTAAACACAGGAAACACAAGAATGGTTTTTATGGAATACTTGGTATGAAGATTAACGCTTTATTAAGGGACAAAGATAATTATATGAATTGGGTTTTGGGAATTCATTGTCTTCAGTGGAATAGAAGTAATATAATTCATAAGTTTTATGAATTATATGAGGAAATCGACGAGTGTATAGTTCATGAGAGATAATGAATGGGGTGTGTTAGTATAAAGTGTGAGTTTAGGGTGTTAAGGTCAAAAGTCCAAGTTATGTAGAGAATTACAATATCAAATGAACATATAAATGTATTAAGGGTGGATGTCAAAGGTCAATGCAGAAATTTGTAATCAAGAAGTCAATGCCTAAGTTGTATAGCTTGAGTCAAGTCAAGAATGAATCAAAGTTAGAGTCAAAGTCCACCATTAATCATTTGTATTTATTGTAATGAATAAGATTTGAAGTCAAATAAAAGCTTACAATCATGTATTGATATGTAAAAGGGTGCATTTTTTGTTATACCCGACACCAAAGGTCTATTGATGTAAAGAGTTGACGTCAAATTAGAAGGAAAATCATAGTCATAAGTGTAGAAAATCTTGTAGATTCACAAGCTAATGCAATTTGATAAAGCAAGAGACAAGAATCTACTTCTACTCTTTACAAAGGAAGCCCATACACATCGAGCAAACAATAATCAATAGAGGAAGAGAATCAAAGGCACATAACACAATAAATATCTGGGGAAAGCCACAACTCAAAACCCCACTATCTATTTTGTATTAATCTAGAAAATCAATATGAAATTACAGTGCTTGTTCTTTCTAGAACAATCCTAGCACTCAACAAATTCAATATCCAACTCATAAGCAAGCTCAAGGCCAAAGCTTAGCCTCTTCACAAGCTCTCCAAGTCTCTATTCCAATGTGTAATTCCTATGAAGGATAGCTTGTATTTAAAGGGAAATAAAGCCTCTAAAAATAGCACAATCCCTCAAGGATCAATTGTTGAATGCATGCACTATAAGTTCAACTTAGAAAAATCTAAAACAAATAGTACATTGTCCTTGCACTCTAGTCTAAACTGGGTCTTTCTCAGAATCGACATGCATGAGTTTCTGATGAGTAAATATTCAGTTAACTAGAGTAGCACTGGTGGAGTTCATTAGTGTCACTGCTAACTGTTAACTCACTATTAGTTCTCTCAATCAGTTTGAGAACTAATTTAACTGAACTGACTCATGAAACTAAGTCTTTTATTTTACAACTCATAATTAACTCACACTGGACTACTACAAAGTAGGGAGAACATATAGATGACTTCCAAAAGACTTCCAACTCAAATTTCCTAAGTTACGTTAGTTTAATAAACTTAATTTAACTATTTTAAGTTGCTATGAGAATAGAATTCAAATTTAATTCACAGTTTAATTCAAGGACAAATTAAACTGGAATTTCTTGTTTCCATTTCTCAACACTCCCTCTCAAAAAGAAAGGAATTATCAACTACCCCGATCTTGTCTATGTGAAACTCAAATTTACATCTTCATAATGCTTTTGTCAAGATGTCAGCGTATTGTTCCTCTATGGAAATGTAATCTAACAACGTGATCCACCTCAATACACATCTCTAAGATGATGATACTAGATATCAATATGCTTGGAGCGATCATGAAAGACTGAATTTTCAAAGAGTTTGATACAAATATGATTATCACAATAAATCACTATCGAATCCATTTGCTGACCAAACAAACCAACTAGGATCTTCCTCATCCACATAGCCTCACATGCTGCCTGAGTTGCAGCCATGTACTCTGCCTCAGTCGAACTGAATGCAACCGATCTTTGTTTCCTACTGTACCAAGGAACTACAGCTGACCCAATACTAAAGATCTCTCCTGATGTGCTCTTCCTGTCGGATGGAATCCCTGCCCAATCTGCATCGGTGAAGCCTTGAAGCTTCACCTCCTCTGTATGTTTGTACCATCACCCAAACTGAGTAGTGCCTTTGAGGTATCTCAAGACATGCTTTGCCACCTTCCAATACAGCTTGGTAGGCCTAACCATCTGATGCAGGAGCATCTGGTCGACAGGGCGAAGACCGAGACAGGGCGGACAAAGATTCTGAAAAAGACTGGGAAGGTTAAAACAGTTCGACAAAGGACAGCAAGTCTGTCAGGTTCTTGCATTTTTATTTTATTTTCTTTACCAAGGTCAACTACAGTTTTAGTTTCTATTGGTTAATTTTAGTTATTTTACTTTACTGTAGTCACAGGTTTCAATTGTAGTTAATAGAATTAGATTATTACTAATAATGTAAACAGTAACCTTTGTGGGACCAGAGAGACAAATTAGGCAAAAGAAGACAGACAGAGTAAGTTTTATAAACTGTCAAACAGAAACTGAAATGACATAACTGTCTAACCGATTGTAAAATGAAACTGCCTACGGTTATCTAAGAATTACATCTATTGTATAAAAGGAAGAACCGAAATCCTACAGACGGTTCGGCAGCTAAGCAACAAAGAGATATATTCAAAGTAATAGACAGAGAGAAATTTCTTTTCCTTCATCTAAGAATTCTGTGCACAAGCAAATGTATAAACAAAATACCTGAGTCCTGTATAATTAAAGATTTCTGAGAAATAGGAGTTCTGTAAAAATTATTTAGCAGACAAATACCGTGACAGAGAGTCACTAGCCAAACTTAAATATATGTGAAACAGTCGCATAGTAAATAGCATTGCAGGTGAATACAGAGACAATATTCCAACAACCGAGCGTATGACGAATCCGGAAAAGCAAACAACAGGTGCGAACAGAAGAGCGAAGTCGAGGAACACAGCGACCAAAGGTCGAAACCGGGTAAGAGACAAACCCAGGAAACCAATCACAAAATTTGCAAATTCGAAACATATATATATATTACATTGCAGGCCTGATATAATCCAATAAATTACAACGAAACCCGTGACGAGGGTTCAACGAATCATTTAAACTACTAACAGACGCGACAGAGAACTAAAGAAGTCACGGCCACGGTTGGAACACACCAAACCCTTAACCGCTACAGTGACCAATATACAGACGCGAGACTACAGCAAGGAACCAGAGGCCACCAGGGCACTTAACTTTACAAACCAGCAAGAAGCTACAGGCAGACTAACAAAATACGAAGACAACTAAACAAAGAGCATAGAACTACCCGGAATACAAGCTGAAACCTGTTGCGAGAAGCCACGGAGCCGTCACCTGTAACGACAGAAAGAGAACCAGTTAGGGTTTAATGAAACGACAAAACCCTGAACCTGAAAATCGACCATAAGCTTAAAAATAAAGGAATGAAATAACTGGAAGGACGAAGAACAGAGAAGAAGGGAGGATACGTTACCTGAAGGTGAACGATTCCTCTGTTCATCGAGCACAACCTGACCACGCAGGGGCCGAGTTTGTCAGTCACCATTCGAAGAGCGAATAATTAAATATAGCAGGGAACCAGAAGTTACCTGAATGTCGAGTTGAAGGCCGGAGATAGCAGTTGCAAGCCATTGAGTGTACATTACCACCGAGCACAACAGAAACCCTTAACAATGAGAAACGACCATAAAAATGCAGCGCCATTGGCCTAGACAAATCAATAACGCCGAAGGATAACCAGTCGACAGAGTAACCCACAGGAAAAAGCAACAAGAAAACCACGAACGGAGCCATTACTTACCGATGAACGCGGAACCAAATGTACAGGCAGAACCACGGTGACAAACCACAAATTTGAGCAAGAAATCCACAGATAAACAACTAAGTATCGACAGGTATCGCAGAGACGGAGCCGAGCTTGAACCAGACCGCAGAGCAGTGAAATAACAGAGTAAAATGACAATGAGCGCGAAATGACCACACAAAAGGGCAACCAGGAGAATTAGGGTTTCAACAAAAATCGAGGCGGACAGGTGTTACCACGAGGACGGGCGAAGTACCAAGAGGTAGGTGAATAATCACGGGCGCATTCATTACCGAATCGAGCCCAAAGGATTAACAATCAACATTAATCAATAACCAAAATCTTAAAGTACCGTGAAGAGGTGAGCTGGAAAGGGGCCATGTGGACGGGCCACATCACATTAGCTAGATAATGGAAATGACGTTGATTCATTGATGAGATAATGGAAGCGACCCCATCTTCTAACCACCCAAATGAATCTTCTAACCACCCAAATGAAGAAGTAGAGTACCTGATGAATTACTTGGTAATGCTTGCTACTGCAATGAAGAAATTGGTAATTTGATAGGTCACATCTGGATGGGTGGATGTCAAGACTCCAATTGAATTAAAAACCCACAATAAAAAAGTTGGAACGGTTGAACTAAAAAAGTCAGTTGACAACCTCAGTCAAGGAGTCAGTTGATTGCAATCAGCGAAGGGACACATTTGAATCTTCTAACGTTTGATCTGACGATGCATAACAAAGACACTTAGCACCAAAATTATAATTTTTTATTCGACTTAAAACAAAATTTGAAATAATTTATTCATTATTAATTTTGTGATTATATTTTAATTATACAACGTATTCATTTTTAATAAAAAACATTATATAGAAGGGAAAATAAAAAGGGGTTTTTAATTTCTTTTTAACTTGAAATCTTAATTTGTTTGAAGATTTTTAGCACACGATTTACTATATATATTATAGAATATACTGATAAGTATTAATCATAGTATGATTGACGATAATCATTTCCCAAAGACCAATGAAGTATATTGGACTTTAAGAAAGAAAGATTAATTGAGATTTTTTAATATTTTGTTTCTATGATCAAAAAGAAGGGAAAGAAGTATTCCTAAATCACTATAATTTTGTTGAATGAACAAGTCAATAAGCTTGGTAGTGTACAAGATATTTGGGAAATGGGAATGGATGTAACTAAGAACTTGACAATCCAAGAGAATGTGTTGTTAATCTTCAACCCTATTTAAATCTCACAATTGACACATTCTTTCATCCTAAGGTGTTTTGGAGATAGACCGACTCTTGGTTTCACTTCATACATCATGGGAGTTAGTTTTTATCCTTGCAATGTTCATCTTCTTCTTAGCACTCGTCAAGACATAAAGATAATTCTGGTTACTAAGAGTGGGGTTGATCACCTCCTTATAGTACCTTAGCTTTCTTTTCCCCTTTAACTCTTCACCATCCCACAATTTGGCCTTAAATTTAGAAATAATAGTACTTTTAATATATTAATTTACATTTTATCAGTTTTACAATGTTAATAAGTAATATAGAAGCGAGTGGCAAGAATATATTCTTTTACCATGGTCTCGATACCTAATTTATAATTAATATCTACTCATATGTATTTTTCCTTCAAAAGATTTAAATTAATTAATATCCACACCTAATTTATAATATCTACTCATTAGATAATTTTCTCTCAAAAGATTTAAATAATTACTATCTATCATTGTGTTTTTCTCTTCAAAAAAATTTAAAATTTTTCTCATTTCAGGATAGAATGTTCAATCCTCCTTACAAATTCTGAGTAATATCTATATATAATATATATTTTAACCTTTACATGCACACACACATATTAGATATATATCAAACTTAACCATTTATTATATATTTTCTAATTTCCCTAGAAAATACTAAGTTATCAAATAATTTTGTTTAAATATACTTATATTGATTGTCAAGTCTCACTAGCACAACTAGTTGAGGATGGGCCTCCTTAGCAAGGAAAAATAGGATCAAACCTCACTGAGGTTGTTACACTCGTGCTAGGGGGAAAGGAAATGCTAAAAATCCAATCAAATTAGGGTTGGTGTGCCCCAAGTCGAGTACGATCCCTAGGTGACTATGATAAATTAGACCCTCGGCCACTTTGATAGATTAGACGCCCCTAAGTTTTCCATATATATATATATATATATATATAGCTAAGTGTAGTCTAGCTTATAGACCAAATGACATTTTTCACAACATCTTTTCTAGTTATTTTTAATAAAAAATCGGCATAAATTTTCAAAAACTTGAGTTTAAGTTTTTTAATCTATAAAATTCGAGCGCCATAGGGGTTTTCAGGGTGTTGAATCCATTTATGCAAGTTACACTATATATACAGATATTATGCAAGAGGAGCCCAACAACGCGTCTGAGACATAGCTAGCACTAAATTTTGGGGTTTATGATATATCCTCCTCCCCATAGCTCAAGTCATAATAGGGGAGGTTTGAACCTAGGTCTTTCGAATTTTAACGATTTCAAAATTCTTAGATTAACCAATTAAACAGACAAGAGACAAAATAAACTCAAAAATTTCTAATATATTTAATTTATATATTTTTAAAAATAAATATGTATTCTAATCATTTGAAAAATTTGAAAAATTATAAATAAATAAATTCCAATCATCGGCCTGGAGTATGCCGTAAAACTGCTTCTTCTTGGCTAAGGGCTCGTCTTCCTCGGACGTAAGGAAACAGGTTAATGGCCCAAGACCTAGAGGCATCTCGCAGGAGTGAAAGCCTGCTCCCTTATGGACCACCAACGGGTTATTACAGGTGGCGTGGTTTTCCTTGATAACAGTGATGAGTCAAACTGACATTTGCGGATAGCAACGAAAGATGGTTGTCCTCATTGTTAATTTGACACCTGAATTTGATAGGTTTTGCCACCTTCAAAAAAAATAAAAAAACAAAAAAATAAAAAATAAAAAATTCCAATCAAAATCCAAACTAAATGAAATATATAAAAAAACATTTACCTATGAGCCGAATTTCTAAAATCAAAGGCAAGCATAGTAAAATGGGAAAATATTAAACCTATAATCTTCATTGGAAGGCTAAGGATGTACACTTTAATATGATCCTCATAATGCTTAAACCACAAAACTCTACCCATCAACCATCACCTTCAAAATTACTGAATCGATATAAGGAATAAACCACAAAACTCAACCATCACCTTCAAAATTACTTAATCGATATAAGGAATAACCCACAAAACTCTACCCATCAACCATCACCTTCAAAATTACTGAATCGATATGAATTTCCTATAATCTTCATTGGAAGGCTAAGGATGTACACTTTAATATGATCCTCATAATGTTTAAACCACAAAACTCTACCCATCAACCATCACCTTCAAAATTACTGAATCGATATAAGGAATAAACCACAAAACTCTACCCATCAACCATCACCTTCAAAATTACTGAATCGATATAAGGAATAAAACACAAAACCCTACCCATCAACCATCACCTTCAAAATTACTGAATCGATATGAATTTCGTTATAGGTGGACGATACGATATAAATAATTTTATACGGTCAAAGGAAGTAGAAGCGTTTTCATCCTATTTGAACATATTAAAATTTGTATGATCATATAAATATATATGTAAGTGTTGTGAAGATGAAGAAGCATATAATCCCATAACTTTTATATCAAAAAATGCATATCAATAAATAATTGTTGTGAAAATGAAGCGGAATATATTAATATGTATTATTGTGTGATTATATATATATAAGTGTTGTGGAGATGAAGAAGCACATAAGACCATAATTTTTATCTCAAAAAGTGCATATCAATACATAATTGTTGTGAAAATGAAGAGGAATATATTAATATGTATTAACGTTAAAATGTGTGAAATTGTTAGTAAAAGTAAGGTTAAGATAAAAGCACAACTGAATGTAATGCGTTGAATTGGAATGTTTAGATACTATGGGAAATTATTATTTTAATCATCATATATATTTAAATATTTTATTTAAAATTAAATATGGATTTAATATGAGTTGAAAGATTTTTAAGTGAATTTTATTTTATGGGTTGATATTATTTAAATATTTTGTATAGTTATTTTTTTGGAATTTTTAATTTTAGTTTAGATGAGTAAATTTCAATATTAACCAAAAACACACCACTACACATAATACTGGGCCTTATAGAATAAGCCCTCTTGGCTTAATTATATAATAATATGGTGTTAAGTTTAATGTTTTTTATTAAATTTAATATATTTAATATAAATTGAAATAAATTATTATTAATGGTGTTTTTTTGGTTTTTTTCTAATTTTTCAAAAAATCAATCAGTAATACTAAAAATTCCATTAATAAATTTAAGTAATCATACCCATCAAAAATCATTTAATTCATGTTACATTTTGAGAATATGAGTTTTAAAAAATCAATAAAAATTAACTGATTATAACTTTTAAATTATTATTATTATTATTCAATTATTAAAAATAATCATAAGAACCATAATTTTTTTTTAAATAGCTAAATAAATAAAAAAAAATATGCTACATATTAATAAAACTATATATTTTAGAAATATGATATTTTATAAATATATGTTAATAAAAAAATTGCTCCTCTCATATTAAGGTCACAGCCAAGCCAAACACCAAATTGGTGTATGAGACCCCCTTGATTGTGGGACAAGGGACCCACCTCCGCGCAGCGATTTAACTGCTAAGTCTACGAAGGCATACATACTCTACCCCCCTCTGGTTTTGAACCTATGACCTCTTAGGAGGAAACACATGCTCTTAACCATTAGGCCCACTCAAGCTGTATATATATATAACTAATTAACTAACTTGCATACCACTCTCTATAAAAATGTGTATACATATGGATTATGTTTAAAAACCTAGTAAGGATGGAGATGAGATTAGAGATTGAATGTGTTTTTTCCTGTATGTAGTGTATGTAGATATGTGGAGCATATTTAAAAAGTGTGTCAAAAATGGAAATAAGAATAGTAAAAAAAGAAAAAAAAGAAAAAAAAAGAGATGAAATAGGCTTTTGTTTATGTGAAATAAAAATATGAACAAGGAAAGATAAAAATATGGATTGAATGTGTTTTTGTTTATGTAGCAAATAAAAATTCATATTAAAGGTGAGTTTCTTTCTTTTTTCTTTTTAAACCATTAAATTTATCAACCAAAACTAAAACCAAAGCAATGAATTCACTTCACATTGAGGGAAAGAAGCAATCCCCTCATTTTTATCCAACTTACATAAATGTGAATGCATTAATAAAGTTCACGTGTTATTTTTTTTTTTATTATCTTTTTTTTTTATGTAAATAGGAAAAAGTGTTATTTTTTTTTTTATCTTTTTATGTAAATAGGAAAAAGTCACATAAGGTTGACTTAGCATTTCTATAAATAACATGTGCATTCATGGAATATTAAATAATATTTTAATTTCAACTTTAACTTCCAAAATTTAAAGTTATATTCTTTGGTCAGTATTAAACAATATTCCTAATTTCATTTTTAGTTCCCAAAATTAAAAGTTATACCAATTCGCATTCATTGCGCATTAAATAATACCTCTAATTTGATTTCTAACATTGAGAATTTAAATGTCCCACTCCCAAAACATGTTTCCAAAAGAAAATAATAATGGATTATTTTCACCAAATATTTTATGTTTTAAACATTTTAAAACAATAAATATAATATGTATTTAAATTTAATGTTTTTATAAATATGTATTTTTTTTGAGAATGTTGAATTCAATTATAATTATATATATTTTTTTTGGTTTTTTCTCAAATAAAAATCAAAAATTCAAATTATGTAAGACATTCTATTTGAATTACCTAGTTAATAAATGTGGATAAACATCAAACAGTTACAGCTTTTACATTATCTTTTGTCAGGATTAAAAAAATCATAAAATTATTAATCATAAAATTTATTAAATTAATTATTATTATTTTATTATATAAAATTTGTACTTGAGAAACATATAATATATTTTTTTCATATAAACTAACAAAATTAAAATTTATACCACAAATTAATATAGTATGTATTTTAAAATCTTGATATATTTATAAATATATCAATAAAAAAAATTCCTTCTCTCACACACATAATTAATTTGTATACAACTCTCACACATATAATTAATTTGTATACAAATCTCTATAGAAATGTGTATGCATTTGGATTATATTTAAGAACCAAGTAAGGATAGAGATAGGATTAGGGATTGGATGTGTTTTTGTGTATGTAGATATGTGGAGCATATTTATTTATTTACTTTGGGTCAAAAATAGGTAAGAGAATAGTAACAAATGGAGATAAGAATAAGGATGGAATAATTTTTTTTTTCAATGTGGCAAATAAAAATTGTGATTAAATATGATTTTTTTCCACTAAATTTATCAACCAAAACTAAAACCAAAGTTGTAGATTCACTTAGCATTGAGGGAAAGACACAACCCCATCCATTGTCCAACTTACATAAATTTGAATGCATTAATAAAGTGCACATGTTATTTGTTAAATAGAATTGAAAATATGAAAAAGTAATGTGGAGTTGACTTATCATTCTTATGAATAACATGTACATTCATAGAATATTAAATCATATCCTTAATTTCAATTTTATCTCCCAACATTTGAGGTTATAGCTCTTTAGTTAGTATTAAATAATACTTCTAATTTCATTTCTAGATCCCAAAATTAAACATTATACCCCTAGCATTCATGGGGCATTAAACAATTCCCCTACTTTCATTTCTAAAATTGAAAATTTAAATGTTATACCCACTTCCCAGACATTTTTCCAAAGCAAATAATAATGACTTATTTTCACCAAATATTATATGTACCATTTTTTTAAACATTTTCTACACCTTTATTACATTTACCACGAGTATCTTTGTTCCAATATTTTGTGATGGAAAATTTTCATTAACATATGTAAATTTATTTTTCAATCATAAACATTAAACACGTTCTATTGGAATTTGAATACAATTTCATATTTAAATCCGACAATTATGGAGCCTTTAGTCATTTTCATGGCTTGTTTAAGGAATTTCACAGTTCGTTGAAACGTTCTAAAAGGTATAGGGAATATAGATATATCTACTTAATCTGTCGGAAGATGTTTCATTTCCATAAAATATTCGTAGAGATTAATCTCACACCATTGCTAACTTTCCTCCCAATAACCCCCCTCTCCGTTACTATCAAATAAAAAGTTGTTAGATGGTTTACCAGTTACCCTTCCCCTGCTCAGCATATGTGTACTCCTATTTTAGCTTCAAAATTGACCCTCAACCCATTAATACCATTTAATATATGATATTTCATTTTAACACTTTTCTTCTCCAATATGAACCCACCTCTTTCAATAAAACTACCTAATGGAACCTATAATACCACTAAAGGTCAAAGGTCCTACAAGGAGGGGGGTAGGTGTTGCACTTAAAGGCATTTATCATAATTATTTAGGCATATGAGATTCATTTTCCTATATAAGGCACTTGTTAAAATTTTAGCACCATGGAATAGTTCCCTAGACCCAACATTATTATCCAAAATCAATTAATTGGAGTCATAAATCAGTGCCAAAGATCCCATAAAAACCTCCTATGTTATTTTTTAATGCATATTACACCATGCTTAAGCCCAAGAAGCTTTGTTAAAATTCCAATTCCCTTATTATATGTATATGATTGCTATCAAGAGATGAATATCCATAAATGTTATTAAACAAGATAATCTCCCTTGATACATATAATTTCTATCAAGAGATAAATATCCATCAGTGTTATTAAACAACATAATCTCGCTTGATAAATCAATCATATTGAAGAATTCCCAAGAGAGGGACTTTTTTTTGTAGATTGTAGGTTTTTTCATGAGGGTTGAACAAAAAATCATTTAGAACACAAGTTCTTAATTTCCCACTCATGGCTTTGGTTAAATATCTAACTCATTTTCGATGAATAATTAATGTAGTCATGGTGCCCATAACACCCTTCGAGGCAATTAATAACCAAAATGACTATTTTGTAGTGGTTTAAGGAATCATACATAGTGCTTGAGCCTAATAATGGCACTTTGATTCAACAGAGATACTAAAGGCTCCATAGATAGTTATTAAGTTATGCTTTTTAGGGATTTCCAATCAGAAACATTAATTGAAGATAGAACAGTAAATGAAATGGCAGTAGGAGATGAGAGTAGAGAGAAATGGAAATGGAGCGGGAGAAACAGGAACAGTGAAGAGTGAGCAGTGACCAGAGTAAACAAAAACAGTCAGGGGGCTCCACTCCCTCCTACAAGGAGGCCATGGCTAGCAGAGGCAAGGAGCCTTTAGAAAATGTCAGAGAAACAGGGGAGGCAGGGAAGAAAAGCACGAAAGAGGGAACCAAAGAACCCACAAAAAAGGGTCAATATAGCACAAACGACTTAGAGGTAGAAGACAAAAAACAAGAAACTAAAGACAAGAAAAGCAAGGGACCTTGTAAACCTAAAACAGACACAACTCTCAGAGTTATTTTAAATAATCTAGAGCTGCAGGCGCACAGGGAGTACATGGGGACATATGCCATCATTTGCGAGTTCATGGGTCTATGGCCCACTGAAAAAGCTTTGCAGTCGTGGATTAAATACCACTGGAAACCTAAAGGGAGCATAGATCTCCATCTCAGGTCGAAGGGTTTCTTTACGGTGGTGTTCACGAATATTAAAGACAAGGACAAAATATTTGAAGGAGGGCCTTACTTCTATCTTTCTGCGGGGCTCTACATGCGACCCTGGATGATGAACTTTGTCCCAGAGAAGGAAACTTTTACTTCAATGCCGGTCTGGGTAAGGCTCTACTCTCGACCTCTGGACTATTGGCAAAATGAATCGTTAGCAGCCATAGGCAATAAATTAGGTCGCTATGTTAAAGCCTCTGAAGCCACCAGAAGGGAAAATACACTTCCTTTGCTAGAATATGTGTAGACATGGATCTATCAGGAGCTCTACCAGAGGAGATAATCTGGGAAGTTTTTGATGAAGAATGGGTGCAAATAGTAAACTATGAGCACATCCCATTCAGATGTCGCAAACGCCATGAACATGGACATATTTTCAGAGACTGTCCACTCAACAAAGAAATAAACAAAAGAGGAATCAACATAATGAAAGAATCAGATAGCTTCCAGAAAGTGGTTAACCGAGGCAAAGGAAGTAAAAGAGGACTGAAAAATCAACAGAGCGAAGGTTAGCAGTTCAAACCGAATAGATTTCAGGTGCTTCAGGAAGAGGAAAAAGTAACTATAGAAGATCAAACAATGGAAGGGAGTTCAGTAGAAAAGGAGAAGGATAGAAACTTGGAACAAACTCAAAATAAAGAGTACCAAAAAGAAGCCACTATGAGTGATGCTAAACAAGAAATGGATTAGGAAATGACCCAGAATGATACGAACCAAGAGGACCATGAACTACTAGAAATTCTTGATAAGGAAAACCTAGACCTAGAAGGATTCTTGAGGCAGGGTACAACAGGGGGAGTGGATTCGCTACCTCAACAAGATCTCAGCAGAATACAACAATTGTATCTATGGAAAACGCAAGCTGGGAAGTCAGAAAGAGGGAACAACATAGATAAATAGGACAACCGAGGGGTGAAAACGATGAAAGCTACGCCGGGACTAGCTACTCGAAACCTAGGTAAGAAAAGAGGGATGAAAAGGCAGAATGAACTCTTGATGGAGTGTGGAAAGTTGATGATTGGTTCAGGTAAGATGAAAGAACTAGCCAGTTACTCCTTTACAAATCTTTTATAATGAAGTTGACATCTTGGAATATTAGAGGTCTAGGGAGTAAGAGAAAGCAGAGAATGATTAGTAACAGAATGAAACAAGAAACACCAAATATAATGTTCATCCAAGAAACGAAATGTTCCATTCAAAAGTAAGAAAAATCCACAGTAAATGGCTCAGCAGCTATGAGTTCCTAGAAGTAAAAGCAGAAAATACAGTAGGGGGCATACTCACTCTATGGAATCCCCACAAAAATGCCATACTGGAAGCTGAGGCTTCCATAATTTACTTATTAGTGGTTATTCAACTGGTAGGAGAAAGGGACACCTTTCTGGTCACAAATGTTTATGGTCCTCAGAGAATAGATGACAAACTTTAGTTTCTGGATATCCTGGTGAAACTTAGGAATAGACATGTAGACATACACTAGATCATGGGGGGGATTTCAACATGATTAAATCCCTTTCAAAGAAAAAAAGAGGAACAATATCTCTAAGCAAAGGCTCCTTGGCTTTCCAAACCTTTTCTGAGAACATAAATATGGTTGATACTAATTGGAATACCGGCCTCTTTACTTGGAATAACAGGAGAGGCCCTTATTGCCTCAAAGCTATATAAATTATTCATCTCTGAGAATCTTATGCTGAATGGTAAAGAGGTAACGGTGCGAGTTCTTCTCTTTGGAGGCTCAGACCATTCGCCAATTCAATTGGAAATCAAGGGTATAGGCACTCCTAGAAACAAACCTTTCAGATTTGAAAATATCTAACTGTCACACCCAGACTTCATAAGCAACATTGAGAAATGGTGGACAAAGGACTTGCAGATGCAAGGGACTGATATGCATCTTCTTCACAAAATACTAAAGCACATAAAATTTCAGCTTAAGGAATGGAACAAGAAGGATATAGGTAATATTTTTGAAGAAAAAAGAGTAGTTGAAAATAAAATGTTCGTTCTCAACCAAGCTCTAATCAAGGAAGGCTTTGATAAAGACATCAGCAAAGAAGCAGATAAACATTATCAAGCATGGGAAAATCTATGTAAGAAAGAGGAAATATTTCAAAGACAAAATTCTAGAGTTCAATGGCTAAAAGGAGGAGAGCACAATACTAAGTTTTTCCATAGAACCACCATGGCCAATAGAGCTCACAACAACATCTCTTCAATCAAGAATGAAGTAGGAGAACTACAGATCTCCCATAAAGCTATAGAAGTTGTGTTAGTCCATCACTTTCAAGGTAAAACTCAGGAGAACAATTCAGATAGAGAGAAATCCATTAGGGAAATAACTACTAATGTACTGAAACTAGTATCCAGAGAGGACAACTTCAACCTTAATAGACCAGTGACAGAAGGGGAGCTAAGTGATGTCCTCAAAGACATGCAGAATGGCAAAGCTCCGGGCTCGGATGATTTCAATGTGGACTTTTTCAAAGCTTGCTGGAATACTGTTAAGCGGGACATTTTGAAGGTTGTGGAGGATTCCAGAACTAACAAAACCATTCTGAAGGCCCTCAATACTTCCTTCATCACCCTGATCCCTAAACAAGAAATTTCTCAAACACCGGATAAATACAGACCCATATCCCTATGCCATGTAATCTATAAGATTATATCCAAGGTTGTGGCTAACAAACTCAAACCATTGCTTCCGGTCTTGGTTTCAGCAGAGCAATCAGGTTATGTGGAAGGCAGACAAATTCTGGATAACATCATACAAGCGCAAGAAGTGGTGCACTCTTTAACTAGCAAGAAGCAGGTGGGTATGATCATGCAATTAGATATTGCCAAAGCTTAGGACAAGGTAAATTGGGTCTACCTTAAGAAAATGTTAATTGATTTTGGATTTGATCACAGCTGGGGTAGATGGGTAATGGCACTGGTGACCTCCTCTAGTTTTTCTATATTGGTCAATGGCTCCCCCCCAAAGATTTTTAGTCCTTCAAGAGGCCTCAGATAGGGTGACCCGCTCTCCCATTTTCTTTTTATCATTATGATGGAAGGACTGGGGAAAGCTATAAAGCAGGCAAAATCATCATGAAAGATCAAAGGTTTGCAGCTTACTAACAATGGGCAGGCCCTGACTCACGAACAATTTGTAGATGATACCGTGCTACAGGGAATCCCCAAAGTCCAAGAAGCTTCAAACTACAAATTTTTTTGAATCTTTTTGCCTCGGCTTCAGGTATGGAAGTTAATCTCTCCAAATATAAAATCTTCTTCTTCAATACCAATATTGCTATTCAGAAAGATAGCTCCAGAATTCTTGTCTTTCAAAGGGATTTCTTTCCCTCAAAATATTTAAGAGTCCCGCTAACTGCAAAACCTATGCTCAAAAGTGTATGGAACCTTTAATCAACAAGTTGCAGGACAAAGTCAGTAAATAGACCTTTAGATCTTTAAACCTTGTTGGCAGGTTAGTTCTTACAAAAGTAGTGCTTCAAGCAATCCCTATTTTCATGTTATCATCCCTCCCAGCTCCAAAAGGGTTCCTTCAACAATTTAGAAATATTCAAAGAAACTTTCTATGGGGAAAGGAGGAGACTAAGAGGAAATGGCCCTTAGTGTCTTGGGATAAAATACGTAAACCCAAGAACCATGGAGGACTTGGATTGGATGATGAAGAGATTCTCAGTAAAGCTTTAGGGGCCAAACTTTGGTGGCACTGGGTCCAGCATCTAGAGACTCAATGGGAAAATATCTGGAAAGAAAAATATGCCAGTTCCTGGTAGAACAATGATCTTATAAGAATGACAGGAAATATAAAGGGTTCTCATATTTGGAGCAAAGCCTGGGAGAATAGAAGACTAGTACAAGAGAATAGCTTCTGGGAAATTAGAGAAGGAAATATTACTCTCTTTTGGGAAGACAAGTGGTAGTAAGTATCAATTCTAGTAAAAGAAGACTTTCTGGATCTTAAACAGGACTCAAACTCCCAAATTTTAATAAAGGTTAAGGATTTCTAGATACCTCCTCATCCTACGGACAAGTGGCGAATCTGGAGAAACATAGAGTGCAGAAATAACAATCTCCTGAAAACTAAAGCAGAGGAGCTCAGGAAAATAGTAGAGAAAAGGAAGATCTTAGTGGCAGAGGGACAAGACCATCTGAGATGGGGAAATAACAAAGAGGGAACCTTTATTCTTAAGGAAGCAAAAAGCATTCTTCTTGAGCTGGATCCTCGGGTTCTGGAAAAAATCTGGCAAAAACTTTGGATGCATCAAGGGTGGATGAAAATCAAACACTTCATGTGGGTTGTGTATCACAAAAAAATCCTGACTTGGGATAACATTAGGAAGAGAGGTGTTCAGGGGCCTTCCAGATGCCCGCTCTATGAAGCACAAGAAGAAACCCTGGAACATTTACTCAACAGCTACATTTTCACAGCCTGGTTTTGGTATTTATTTGCTACTATTTTTCAACAATCTGATAGAGACAGAAGTAGCATCATTGGCACCCTCATCAATTGGAGGAATTTTTTTTCGGATAATGAAATTATTAACTCAGCGTGGGCTCTTACACCAAGCTTCATCATATGGAATGTGTGGAAAGATAGGAACAAAATAATTTTCGAGGAAAAAAGGCCCCCTCAACACCTGCTGGAGATAATCCTGAAACAACTCAAGGAGACTATGAGAACTACTATTCACATCTTCCCTAACCCCGCCCCCCCTAGAAGCAGATTTAAATATTCTCAGGCAGTTAGGGATGAATGGGCTCACCCTCCTTGGCCTTGACAGAAATCTCAGTATGTCGAATACGGAGAAGGAATTTTGGCGTCCTCCTCCAGAGGGCTATTTAAAATACAACATTGATGGGGCCTCAAAAGGGAACTGGGGAACTGCAGGGTATGGAGGTGTCCTCAGAAATGAAAAGGGCGGTATCGTTTCCATTTTCCACTACCACCTAGGCATACCCACCAATAACATGGCTAAATTGCATCTGCTGGAGGGGAGTCATCATTTTTGCTCAATTTGCAATTTACTGTCATAGGTGTGCTCATGGGTGCAGAGTCTTCCATTCCATATCTTTTAAGCATGTCTTTAAGATATTTGGCTTGAGATATAAAAAATCCTGCTCTACTTTGAGATACTTGTAGTCCAAGGAATTGATATAACTCTCCTATCATTGACATCTCGAATTCTCTTGACATGTTTTGAGAAAATTCATGCCTCGTTTCATCAATTTCTAGCAAAAATAAGATCATCAACATAAACAAGTGTGACTAGTAACTTACCTTCATCCTCCTTTATGTAGAGATTACTTCCTGCCACTCCCTTCTTGAAGCCTTGTTGTTGTAGATAGTGATCCAATCTTTCATACGAAGCTCTGGGAGCCTGTTTCAACCCATATAATGCCTTTTTCAATTTAAAAACTAACTCTTTTCCTTCTATTAGATCAAACCCTTCTGGTTGCTCCATGTAGAATTCTTCCTTAAGTTCTCCATTCAGAAATGTTGATTTTATGTCCATTTGATATATTTTGAATCCTTTTGAGCAAGAAAATTCCAAGAACATCCTAATAGCTTCCATACGAGCTACTGGTGCAAATGTTTCTTCAAAGTCAATTCCTTTAATTTTTGAATAGCCTTTGCAAACAAGCCTTGTCGTGTTTATGATAACTTGTACATCTTCATTCATTTTATTTTTGAATACCCACTTGGTTCCTATTATGTTTTTGTCCTTTGGACGAGGTACCAATTCCCGTGTCTCATTATTCTCAATTTGGGATGTTTCTTCTTCCATGGCTTTTACCCAATGAGGATCCTTACTTTCTTGTGCAAATGTTTTTGGTTCTATCATGGATAAAAGGGCAATAACATTTCTCTTTGGTGTAATTATCATCCTTCTTCGGGTTTGCATCCCTTCATCTTTATTGCCAATAATCTACTCTTCTGGATGATATTTCTAGAGAAACTTCATCTTTGAAGGGGTATGAGGTGGTTGTTTTTCCTCTTCTTCTTCTTATCCGTGATCTGTTTCTTCTTCTTCAGTTTTTTCTTCTTCAATGAGAGGATCATCTTCATGTTCTTCAATTTCCTTTTATGGAATATCTTCACCAATATTTACATCAATGCTTTCCACTATTTTCTTTAGTAAAAATTGTAGCACCTGTAGGCTTTGCTCCGTGTAGAGTATCCAAGGAATATCCCTTCATCAACCTGAGAATCAAACTTTCCTCGTGAGCCATCATTGATTTTCATGAAGCACTTGCTTCCAAATATCTTGAAGAACTTTACTGAAGCAGGTCTTCCTTTCTATAATTCATAAGGAGTTTTTTCACAATTTGGTCTTAATTGAGTTCGATTCAAGGTATAAACAGCTATCCCAGCTGCTTCTCTCCAGAATTTTGGCTGCAAGTCTGCTGCTAATAACATTCTTCTTTCCATTTCTTGAACTATTCAGTTTCTTCTTTCGACTACCTGATTTTTCTGGGGTGTTCTGGTAGTAGAGAATTTTCTTTTAATTCCATGTATATTATAGAACTCGTTAAATTATTTTGATGTGAATTCTCCCCCTCTATCTATTTTGAGACACTTAATTTTTGAGTCCTTTTAATTTTCTACAAGTGATTTTAGATTCTTAAAACACTCAAATGTTTCAGATTTATATTTTATAAAATATGTCCACATCATTCTAGTACAGTCATCAACAAATAAAACAAAGTACCTTTCTCCTTCGAGTGTCTGATTTCTAGTTGGTCCACATAAATTATCACGGATGATCTCCAACGGCTTTGATGTAGGGAGCTCCTTGATCTTGTGGTTAGTTCTGGTTTGCTTTCCATGTTGACAGGGACCACATACTCCTTGATTTGGTTTGAATAGCCTTGCGATGTCTTATACAACTTTAATCTTGCTGATATTGATTAGATTTTCGAAGGTTGTATGTCCAAGTCGCTTGTGCCGCAACCAACTTTCATCTGTCTGACTCAAGTAGCATTTATTTTATTGAATATTGTTTAGAATGTAAATGTTGTTTGGTGTTCTAACCCCTTTCTCCAAAAGTTTCCCTAAGGAAGAGTTCCTTATTTCAAGGTCTTTGGTGCTAAAGACAACATTATGTCCTTGATCACAGATTTGGCTGACACTGAGGAGTTTGTGTTTGAGCCTATCTACTAGTAGAGCATATGAATCTTTTCCTTTTCCATTGATGAGAGTAACAGTTCCTTTTCCTACAATTCTGCCAGATCCACTTCCAAAGGACACATTTCCTTCCTTTTTGCTCAATGAGACAAACTTCCTTTTGTCCCCTATCATGTGTCTGGAGCACCCACTATCCACAAACCAATGATTTTCATTATTTTGAGCAGATAGAGCCAGGACACATTTATCCATGTTGGGATTCTCACTACTTTCTTTTCCTCTTTTGATTGGGCAATTTTGTTCATAGTGTCAAGTATTGTAGCATAATGAGCAAATCAGATCAAATTTGGTAAAGGGATCAAATGAATTGAAGGTTTTGATTTGTCCCTGCCTTTTGGGGCCATATGGTTTGATTATTTGATCCTTTAGCTTTGGTGTTTCACTCGTGCGAGCCATGCAATGTTTGGCTTGATGACCAAAGTTTTTACAATGAAAACAATGTCTAAGAAAGATAGTTTTGTACCTATTGTAGTAGCCATAGTTTGAGTCAATTTCCTTCCTTGGAATTACTCATGCTTCATTCTTTGGATTTGAGACGGGCCTTTGATGGAATATTGGTTTGTATTTGTTGTGGTATCTAGGATTTGAATCCAAATTCTTCTTTGGTGTTATTCTCTCTTCATTCTTTGGATTTGGGATGCACCTTTGATGACATATTTTTTCTTCTTTTGGGTTGCTAGAAAGTGCATCGGCATAGCTTTTTGCACTATTCTTAGTGCTTGATGATTCCCCTTTAAAACCTATTCTAGACTTTTCATGTTGATGTTTTTGACTTTTCAAGATAGTCTCAAGTATTAGAGAGCTTTTCCAACCCTTTTTAACTTGCTCCAATTCCTTCCTCAGAGATACTACTTCAGCTTCACGTTCTTCGTAGGTCTCTTCTTTTTCTTTTAGCTTTGTTTCCAAGAGATCTTCTCTTCTTCTTGTTTCCTCATTTTCTACCTTGACAGAAATGATTTTATTTCGTAATTTCTCATTTTCTTCAATGGAACTTATTAACAGTTCATCTAAATTTCCTTCTAGCCCTAAGTCATCTTCATTTGTGAATGCCATGAATAATGTTTCTTGGCTTTCATCATGGTCACTTTCCTCATCTGATTTCTTTTTGATGACTACGAATTCATCCTCATCAGACTCATCTTGCTTATAGAAGAAGTTCTTCTTATTGATCCCTTTCTTTTTGTATACCCTTCTTTTAGAATTTCCTTCATCATCACTATCATGTTTATGAGGACATTTTGTAGCATAATGACCTTTTTTTCCACATTTGAAACAGATAAGAGGGTACTTACCTTTTATCTTATATCCTTTCTTCAGCTTTCATACAAATTGAGCCAATTCAGATTCCACATCGGAGTCATCACTACAGTCATTCCTTTCTTTCCCCTTCTTTGATTTTGAGGCCTTCAATGTTGCATATTTAGAGCTTGGGCCACCTTTTCTCATCTCATAGGTAGTGAGGATTCCATGGAGTTCATCCATCTTGAGAGAATATAGATCATTTGCTTCTTCTATGGCACTTATTTTGGAGTCAAATCTGTCTGGAAGAGATCTTAAGACCTTTTGAACAATGGTACTTTCTTCAATCTTTTCATCCAATCCTTTAAGAGAGTTGACCACTTCAGCTACTCAAAGGAAGTATGATGAAATATATTCTTCCTCTTCCATCCTTAGACTTTCAAATTTCCTTCTATGAGTTTGAAGCTTTGCCTTCTTGACTTTTGAGTCTCCATCATATAAGCCAACTAGCTTATCCCACATTTCTTTGGCAGAGTCACAATTCATGACTTTTGTAAACTGAGAATCAGTGATTCCACTAGTGATGGAGTTCAAGGCTTTGCATTTGCAATGTAAGCTTTCCTCTCATCTTGATTTGTTGGAAGAGTGGTAGGAATTTGATACTCATTTAGAATGAAATTCCAGACTTCAGGTCCAAGGGACATTAAGTAGTAGGTCATTCTCTTTCTCCAGAAACCAAAGTTGGTGCTATCAAATAAAGGAGGCTTTCCTCACACTTTGTGATTTCTCATCATGACTACAAATCCTTCTTCAAGCTGTTAAGATAATATTAAGAAGCCCACTCTGATACTAATTGTTGGAAATACTGGTGGGGTGAATTAGTATTTCTTTCTAATTTTTCTTTTTATCACCAAAACATGTATATATTGAACATAGAAATAGATAGCTGGAATAAATGCTTTTATTAACACAAATAGTGTAATGAAATAGATACAATATATAAATAGTTGCAATCAGTTTCCAAGAACCAACTTGGACTTTTGTGAGGCTCCAACCTCCAGAGCACCAACTCTGTTTTGCCAAGGCAATAGTTTTTCACTTAGTAGCACCAACTCCCAAGGATTCCAGTCATTTTAGTTCTGAGGCTCCAACCCCGTGGGCTCCAATTCTAACCTAGTATAAATTGTTTTCTTGTAGTTCTCTGCTCCCAACCCTGCTGAGCTTTTGCTTCACTCTTGTTCTCTTGCTTCTCCTGCCTCTCCTGCCTCTGTTGCCTCTACCCAAACTTCGGCTTCCTCTCACACTGATTATTCACACAAACTTCCTTGTTTTTTCCTATTTTTGTATTCCTGATGCCTCTGACTGTTCATTTCCACTTTCCACTAGCTCTTCAGTTTCTTCAATGCTTGCTTCAGCTTCCTCTACACTAGCTTGTCCTTTGACTTCCCTCTTCTTCATTGCTTTGGCTTTTCGGTTTCCTCTCAGCTGGCTTACCCTTTGGCTTCCTGGCTTTTTAGTCGTTGTAGCTTCCTCTACCTCTTCATGCTCACTATTGTGTGTTAAAATAATAACAGAGCCCCTTTTTCTTTTAATTATTATAGGCATACACAAGGCTTTATTGTTTAACAGAGAGATTGTACCAATTAGGACGGATCCACATGCCACGTCCTGATCGCAATCGCAATCAGCTTTCGTTAAGGCCTCCTGAACTATCAGAATCGTTATCATAAGCCTTTTGGCCTAAAAGCCCCATGCATTACAATTATTCTTGTACCATAAGTGGTATTTCGGAAGGGGCATAAGCAGGAACCGGTATTCAACAGATGGCTTTCAATTCCACTCAGCAAGTGACACGTAGCAGCGGTAAGGAAGAGGATATTTCTTTTCGGGTAGGTATTCCTCGAGCTACATTTTCACCCGAAATATATGTAGACCATTGGATCTGCGAAGGGATGATCAACGGTGGAGGTTCGGATGCACCGCGAATGCGGACCCGCCTTTTTTTATGGTCGAAAATGTAATACACAGGAATATATGAAAAAACGCTAAAGGGAAGACTTCAAAATTATCATGCCCACATTTATAACTTTATCGGGGCAGCAATGCATATCACAATTGGCGCTTTTAGAGGTGCAAGGCCTTAAGCACTTGCGATATGTGTGACATAACAATAGACCAAAATGTAATGTTGCATCGGGTCCGCAACATTCATTGCAATCGGTGTTTGCAGGAGGACAACCCTTTGGGCATTATTGCAATGGGCGGATGCAATATATCATTAAACCTTTGCATTATTTGCAGCAAGTCTGCACATATCGTAGTTATATGATACTTATATATATAATGCAAATTTGCATGTTTTAATGTGCCAAGGCTTAGAGCCCAAAAAGTTGAAATACACTAAAAACATGCTTCGGAACACTTTTGGCGGACTTCATTATTTATGCACCCGAACTTATATGTTCCGTCAGGTCTGCACATATATGTCGTTGTTAGGGGTTTGGGGTGATGCACATAACCAAACTACCGATTATCGTATCACAAATATATATATACCCCACCTCTATACGTCGATATATATATCTTTCTCCGCTCCAATAGTGTATTCCGAGATAACTAAGTCTTCCACCTCCGATAGTGTAAATGCACCCATATATGTGCTTTCTTTCTTCGATAGTGTATTTGTATGCATATACACTATATTGTTCCCAATATTGTATTCTTTGGCATTCATTGCTCTGATAGCTCTGTTTGCTCTTTTCTCCTCCAATAGCTTTGTTTTCTCCTCTGATGGCTCTGTTTGCTCCTCTTGTCTCCTCGAATATTACCATATTAACTTCAATGAAAAATCTATGTCGACAGAGCTATGTCTAAGGCCCAAGGTTGTTGTTTCCTTCATGTTATCATTGAAACAACACCCTTAAAAATTTTTCCTACACTTGAATTTTGGAGCCTACTATGGATCTTGTAATCGGTCGTTCCGTAGTCACTTCTTGGTTGGTTGATACTCTATTAAGTCTTTGAGCTACCTTCATGGATTGTAAGTGTCGACATAACTTGAGCATGCATGTTTAGTCCACAACGCATTCATGAGGACATTCTTTTACGTAATATTGAACAAGCATATAAAATTCCATCAAGATTGTGCCTATGTGATGATCAACCTATGTCGACAGTGAGTGCAAACTTTCACTAATAGTATCTCACTTTTGGATGGTATTTTACTTCTATTTCAGTGAGTTTTTCAAACAATATCTTTCGCGAGTGTCATTTTCATTCTTTTGACCCTCACTTTTTCTTTATTTCACTTTAATTAGTGTTATTTACATGTTATATTCACTCTGGAATGTGTCTCTTTCACTATCATTTTCATATCGCAAGTGTCGTTTGCACTTTTCTCTTCATATAGAAAATGTCGTCTTTGGCCATGGGAAGTGTCACTTATCTTATAAAATGTAGTTTTGGTTTTTTTTAAAGGGTAAACTTGGTGATAATGATTCATTCTTACCATGTAGACATGTATCACACTCATTCCCAAAGCTTCAAGGATTGTTGCACAAGTGTCATCACTATCATCGCAAAGTGTACCTTTAGTATAGCACATGGAGAATGTTATCACATTGAGGGAAGTATGTTGTTCATGTATTATGAGCGATAAATGATGTTTCTTCAACTGTTCTATGTGTGTGACCTTTCTCAAGTTTTTTCTTTGTTCACATTGGCCTCCCTGATTCCACACTTAGCCTTATCTAAAAAATCCACTCCCAAACAACTTGACATCACTTAGCCCTCCTGAAATATGCATTGTGCAGTCTCAACCATCAAGCCATGCCTTGGATTCTTGGAAATGTCCACTACATACTCCAGGTTCCCAGACTTGACCCTTGAGCTCTAGAATTGTGTAATCATTTCCTCCCAGTCAGCCTCAACTATGCATTACATAGTGTCAAGCATCAACCCTCCAACCTAACTCCTTGAACTGAAAAATTGTGTAATCTATGAGACTGTTATCGCTCGAGGAATACACATTTCACAACTTCAAACCTCAAGCCTCAAGCTTGATCCCTATAACCCCTCAACTACATTATATCCCAACTTGTTCTCTTGCTAGAACTGTGCATTGGGAAACTTCAAGTCTCAAGCTTAAACCTTGAGCTCTTGAGCCCCTCAACTACGTAGTCATCTAGCTTGTACTCCAAAAACTATGCATTGAGAAACCTAAAGGATCAAGCATCAATATTTACCTCTTGAACCACTCAACTGTGCAATACTTTGATGTTGGTCATGTTGAATTGTGCATTACGTAGTCTGAAGCCTCAATCTCGAACCTTGGCCTCTGAAACCGCACAATCCCTGAGTCAATCACTCCACTAGTCACCAATTCTAGCCCTAACAAGTGATTTCATGGAGCATGTTAGATTAAGGGTTTTTCATACTAATTTCATCTTTTTATGAATTGATTTCAGTTGCATGTACTTTATCTTATCCTGACAGGATGATGGTGGAGGAAAAGGAGAAGGATACCATGCTAGAAGCCACCTATGGAGATGAAGAAGCCCATTTGAACATCAGGCGAGAAGATGAAGGAACACTAGATTACAAAATAATATAGATTATCAAGATCACATTGAATACTCCTTATCTTGAGGTCATGAAGAAGAGGAAGAAGAAGAACATGAACTATCTCTCAAGAAGCCTCAAAGATAATAATAGAAAAGAGTGACTTGACATTGCCATGTCATCATGTGGTCCATGTGTCATCTCATGTCATGTCATGAGTCATCATGTGCCACATCATTCATGGATTACCTATATTCTATATTGGAAAATGTAATGTAAAGTGGAAGTCAAAGAGTAATCCATGTAATATGGAAATTCACGTGGGAATCAAAAGGTCATAGAGAAGTCAAACAATCATGAGGGTAGTCCAAGAGTCACAAGGGAGGTGAATGATCACCCCATTTATTATATATACACCCTCATTGTTCATGCAAAATACTTTTCTCCTTGACTCCTCCTACCAGGCATTGGAGAGGAAGATAATTGTTTTGGAGGAGAAAGTGACTTATCTAATGCTCCATTGTTGGGGCTAGTGGTGTTCATTGTTTTGATGTATCATGGAAATTTTACTTAATTCTGATTCTTGTTGAGCCAACACACTTTCAAGCATATGCCATGAATATTGTAAGATTATTCTTTGAATGTTTGCGATGTATATTGTTTCCATCTGTACTAAGGAAATTGAACTATTTTGGTGGCTTTGGTACTTATCTTGTTGAAGGTGTGTTGTATTTTCTTTAAAGATTGTTTCTTCCTTGTGAACTATTTATTTAGTTGATCAATGATCCATTCATATGTATATGCCTGTGTGCCTTTCCATATTAGTATTATTCTTTAAAGGGCCCACTTTTCTCTTCCCTTTTAGTAGAAGGACCTTGATACTTTCCACAACTGAACATTTCACAAGGCATACTCACTTTCTGATCCGAAAATACATGTATATTACTCTCTTGTGCTTGAATTTGTAGTCAACGAAAATATACAAGGACACATCGAAGCCGGTCGAATACTCCAGATAGGGCTCCTCCTCCAAATGGTGTGAGGTCCAATTGGTACTTCACATTGAGGAGACCCCTTTGGTTTATAGATTTCCAGCACCATCAACAAAATGGTGCTTGAAGGAGAGTCAAATGACAAGTTCTTCCCGTTGAGTCTATTTTGAATCTCTTATCTTAAATGGCTCATCCTCAAATCATTCCCTGGGGATGTTTTTCTAACTTATCCCTTGGTGAAATTTCAATCCCCGATGAGCCTCTAAATGACTTGTCACAATTAAAGTTTGATGGTGAGGGTGATACATCCATTGCCAAGCACACATCTATTTTCCTTAAGTTCCGTGAATACTATGAAATTGACTATGAATATGTGTTTTATATTCTTTTATACCTCACTCTTGAAGGTCGAGTTCGCTAATGGTGACACACTCTACCACCGGGTTCCATTCATTCTCTTTAGCACCTGATCAAGGAGTTTCATCTAGATTTTAATAGGTATGATTACCCTGATGTTCAATCAACTAAGAATGAAGCCTAATGATTCAATTGAGGATTTATCTAATCAATTTGGTTCATATCTCTCTGCGCAGTGAATGGTCCTGAAATTTCTTATTCCCCAACTCTTGTGAATCATGAGACACCTCTAATGTCATAGGAGGAACCCATTACTCCTTTTGTTCCTTGTCCTCCCTTTCCAATACCAATGAGGGTGCCTCTATGCATTAATGTTGAACTTGGGAAATTTGACAATCAAATGACCGATTCACCTCTTCAATCTTCATCCACCTCTCATGATTCAGATCCAATGGAGGAAACCATGGAATGGTTCATGGATCCTAGGGTGAAGGTTAATCCTTTCATTCCTCAATATGACATTAGTGCTCTTAACTTCAATCTTGAATTTGAATCCACTGAAATTGTTACTCTTTCAAGGGAAATTTGTTATCCTCTACATCAGCATGTTATGACTCTTTGTACCATGATCATCTTGATCACCCTACTCCACCAACTAGTTCTTCGCACTCTCTTGATTTTCAGGTTGTTGGTTCAAGTGTGATATGGTATAAGGAAGTCACACTACATAGGTAGAGGAATACAAAAGTGAATCTTATTTTGATATTTCTCCTCTTTTTCAAAGTTCCCCATGTCAAGATGATGCTCTTACATTCTTGGATGACTCAAAATCTCCTAATATTAGTAGTGAATCAAATGAATCAATTTTTTCACATTTGTAGTCTTGGGAAATAATCATTTTGATGATGATGGCTCTATCAATGTATGCCAAAGTGCACCAACTAATCTTCTGATTCCTCCAAAAGATTTTTTTTGAAAGAATTAGATCTGGAATTAGATTCTGTCAAGGAATATGTTCTTATGGAAACTTCCTCTTCATCTCATTATCCCTTCCGCTCTCCTATTTGTGATGCATATACATGTAATGAACATACTCCATGCTCTTCAATTTATTCATTGGATGAGTTCACTTCTAAATTGACATGGGGTAGTGAGGTTGTCCATGATGAAAGAGAAGACAATCATATCATTTATTATTCTTTCCATCCTGTATCATCTCTTATTTTTCATGAAGACAACTCTTCAGATCAGCTTACCCATGAATTTTCTTCGATTCATACATCTATAGATTTGAAATCATAAGAATCTTACTACTTAAGTAATTTGGTTGCTGAAGTTGTAAAATCTGATACAATTAGTGAAAAAGATGGCTACTATTTGGTCGGTAGTGGTCTTATTGAAATATTTGGTAGTAGTTATCCATACACCATATCTGATCTGGCTCAATCTTCGAAATGCGATTTTACAATCCTTGAAATTCCTGGGACTTGTTAGGAAGTCAAGTAACTTCAACCACCATTGACGATTATGTCAAGGTCTCGCGACTCTAGTAAGATCATCGAACTAAGTAAATTCCAGTTTTCCTCACAAAGTACTTCTCTCTCCATGGTTTCACTTGATGTAAATTCCTTCTTGAGATATCTTTGGTATTGCAGATATAGTCTTTTGAACTTTCAAGATTTGGTCTTTGAGCAGATTCAAGATTTTGTTTCAATTGATTGATCTCCATGCAAGGCTCTTTTTCTTAACTCGGGTTTGGAGTGTGTATCTTTGATAAAGGTATGGAACTACCAAGTTAATAATTTAAAATACTATTTTTGCCAAAGGAATCATGTCTATCAAATGTAGTTTAGAATAATCAACTCTTGTTTTTCCTTGTGAATGGTATATTGCTAAGTGTTTTCTTCATGACACGAGGAATCCTCTTGAGCGTTATAAATTACATGAGGTTTTTCTTGAATCAATTTCCTCTTCTTCATACATTACAACCTGACTGGTTTCGTATATTTTCTATACTATAATTCCTATTCAATTGTTCCGATGATTATGATGCTTATACAACTTGTCACCAATTACAGGAAAATGTTTTGGTACGTTCATCACCCAAGGAAGATGATTCTATTATGCAAAGCATTTGTGAAAATGTTCAAATTGATTTATCCTTGTAAATTACAAAATGGGAATATGATGCTTTAATCAGCCTATCTGATCATCATTATGTCTTTGATGACTATCATTCAACTTACCATTTTCCCAACAAAATATCCAATGATAATTGTTTTACATCCTTTGATATGTATGGTTTAACATCTCACTACCTGGATACTTGTCAGGTAGTTGAGGCACTTCCTCATTCATTGATGGTTGTGTCAGGTCCTCACCATCTTGAGATGTTGATTGAATATGATTAGGTCCATTTTCTATCACAATATTCTCATCCTGATGCTGTGCTTCGAATAAAAAAATCATCTTTTCAAGGATTTTGTGGTTTTCATGAGGATCGTTTTTAATTTCAAGATCCAATGTATGATTGCCTTGGAGGATCTTACTTATCCAACCCATTTTCTAATAACAATTTTCAGTCTTCTCTCATGCTTGCTAAGAAGTATGGCACACATGAAGGTGCATTCATAAGAATATTTCGAGGTTTTTTTGTTTATAATTTTCATCGAAAAGGTAAGATCACAAGTTGGGTATAAGTAGTGGCTATGACACATCTTTCTACTAACAAGGAAGACCTTAAACCTATTATGCATATTATTAAAGTTCTTATCTTTTCTCTTCCACATTTCTTTATATAAGTTTTAATTGATCATATCTTTGTGTATGTTGGCCGGGAGAAGCTATGGTGGCTACATTGGAAATTTCATTATACATGAATCTAACCTTCTATCTAGTTAGGTTAGAAAGAGGTCTAGTCGCATATTAGTTTCCCTTGCACATGAATACTACACTTGCTTTTTGTAGCCTTTCATTTTTTTTCTACCTTTTGCCTTGCATTCTGTCATTAGTTTAACCTTCATTTGTTTTTTTCCTTTTGATTTTGGTTTCCTTGTTGTGTCTTTTCTCTTCTTTCATGTTTTTTTGATAATACTTCGCATGAAGGATGTTCCCTTTTGCTCGAAGACAATTTGGAAAAATAGAAAAGGTATTTTTGACAATGCAACATTTGGCTAATCATCAGTCCTTCTTCCTTACCTTGATTATCCTTGGTTGATTATGTTCCAATGGAAAATACCATCCTTGCATGAGGAAATATTTGTTTCAAACCATGATATTTGTGTCTACAATGGAATCTGCATGCCCACACTTGATTCTTTATGTTTTGGTGTTATCCATGCTTATCCAGTCAAGTAAAGGAGGACAAGGGGAAAGTCAAATTGAGAAAAATAGTATCAGAGGTCTTACATATGCTTCTCAGAAGGAACAACTATTTTTCTCTTAATAAGTTAGGATCCCTCTTCCACTTATGAAATGAATATGTGTGGATTCACAATCCTATAAAATAAATAAATAAGGGTGAAATAAGAGAAGGGATTCCCACAAAGGGAGGTGAAGCGAGCAAGTATATTGGGGTACTATCCAGGCTCACTGGCAGTGAAGCAATGTTTGTGTTCCTGAAGTGAATCCATCAGTGTACTGCCTAGGCCTACTAGAAATGCAGCAACACTCGAGATGAAAAAATAAACTCTGAAAAATATAAAGCTTGTGAACTACAATATCCTTTCATGTTAGAAAAATTGTGATATTTCTAGTCATATGTTTTTTTCAACCGAGAATGAATGAAGGGTACTATGTGTATGTTCAGACTAAGTTGGGAAGCTCTAGTATTCCAAATGATGAATCACTTCCTAAAGAACTATACCTACACAAAGAATTTACCAAGGCATAGAAGCTGGAGTTTTACAAGTGTGTCACCAAGTGTTTTTGTTGCAACAACACCCTCTAAAATTTTTCCTACACATGAATTTTGGAGCCTACTTTGGATCTTGTGATTTGTCATTCCAAAGTTACTTCTTGGTCAGTTGATACTCTATTTATTATTTGACATCCCTTCTTGGATTGTACATGTCGAAGTCACCCACTCATGCATGCTCAATATACGATGAGTTCATGAGCACATTACTTTACACAATATTGAACAAGCATAGCATAGTCCATCAATATTATTCTTGTGTGATGATCAACCTAAGTTCACAATTAGTACACACTGTCAATGATAATATCTTTAGAACTTTTGTCTTAGATTGTACTTCTATTTTGGTGATTTTTTCAAACTGTTGCTTTCGCACACCTTCGCTTTCGTGAGTATTACTTTCATTATTTTGACTATTTTTTCCAGATTTCACTTTAATTAGTGTCATTTTCATGATATCCTCACTCTAACATGTGTCGCTTTCACTGTCATTCACATATCACAAGTGTCATTCAAACTTTTATATTCATATAGAAAATGTCATCTTTTGGCATTGAAAGTGTTGCTTCTCGTATAAAATGTAGTTTTGGTTTGTTTCAATGTGTAACATTGGTTCTAATGAATCATTCTTACCATGTATACATGTATGGCACTCATTCCCAAATTTTCAAGCACTATCACACAAGTGTCATCACTATCATTGCAAAGTGTACCTTTATGTCGCACTTGGGCAAAGTCATCGCAATGTTGTCACATTGAGTGAAGTATGTCTTTCATGTATTTTGAGTGATAAATGTTGTGCCTTCAAATATTATAGATGTGCTAACTTTCCTAATTATTTTCCTTGTCCACTTTGGTCTCACTGATTCCACACACAACCTCTTCCGGAAAATCCACTCCCAGTCAACTTGACCTCACTCAACCCTCTTGAACTATGAATTACATAGATCAACCCTGAAGCCTTGACCTTGCCTCTTGGAACTCCACACTTTGCAGTCACAGTGCCCAACCTAGACCCCCGAGCTTCAAAACTGTGCAATCATTTCCTCCCAGTCAGCCTCAATTGTGCATTGCTCAGTGTCAAGCATCAACCCTCCAACCTAACTACTTGAACCATGCAAATATGCAATCTATGAGAATGTTCTCCCTCCTAGACTACACATTAGATAACTTCAAATGTCATGCCTTAATATTGAGCCCTAGAATCCCTCAATTGCACAATCTCCCATCCTATTCTCCTTCTAGAACTATGCATTGGGAAAAATCAAGACTTAAGCTTCAACCTTGAGCTTTTGAGCTCCTCAACTGCTCAGTAACCTAGATTGGGCTCTCAAAACTATGTATTTGGAAACGTCAAGGCTCAAGCCTCAAGCATGACCTCTTGAGCCACTCAACTACAAAATCCTTTGAGCCTGGCCATCCTGAACTAGGAATTGGGTAGTCTCAAGCCTCAATCCCAAACCTTGGCCTCTAGAACTATGCAATCCTTGAGTTGCTCACTCAACTAGTCACCAGTTCCGGCCGTAACAAGTGATTTCATGAAGCATGTTAGATTAGGGTATTTTTAGATTGATGCCATCTTGTCATGAGTGTATTCCATCTATAGGTACTTTATCTTATCACGATGAGATGATGATGGAGGAAAGGGAGAAGGATACCCTCCTAGAAGGAACCTATGGAGAAGAAGAATCCCAGATGATCATTGGGCAAGAAGAAAAAGGAACACCATATTACAAAATAATATAGATGATCAAGATGATATTGAAGAGTCCTTATCTTCAAGTCATGAGGAGGAGGAAGAAGAAGAACATGCAGTATCTCTCAAGAAGATTCAAAGATAGCAGTAGCAAATAGTAACTTGACATTGCCATGTCATCATGTATTCCATGTGTCATGTCATGTCATGTCATGAGTCATCATGTGCCACATCATTTCACTACAAGGAAAAGACCTTTTGGCAGATGTTTTTTAGGGGCTCCCTATAAAAATAGTTGAAAATTTTGTTTGTAGCATGGACCACTAATGGAGGTGGATAGGTGGATGTTTTAGCAGATGTTTCTTTGAAGATGCATCTAAATAGCGAACCAGTGCTTTACCATCTATAAACGCACCAGAGCTGCATGTAACATGGTGTACCGTGGAATGTTTTTTTTTTTTTAATTAAAAAACACAGTGCACTAAATACAAAAATCCATTGATGCTTGAATATTCGCTAGCACCAGACTCCTTCATATTGTAAAATGTACCATTTCTATTCGACAATGATGTCCCAATGCAGTAAATGTACAAGAACGCCCCAGAGAATCTTATAAAGCATATCGATAGACATTTTTTAATTTCTAAAGAAATACTAGTGCTACTGTAGAACCACAGCACCGGTGTGTTACCTGTAATGTAAAGCCCTGAGCCTTCTCGGTAAATCACAATGATAATTTTAAATTTGAAAATAAAATCACGATGCTTTTGGATATATCCCTCCATGGCGCACTTTGTGAAATGCATTGAATGAGGGTTAAATAAAAACTCTCGACTGTAATTTTCATTTTCACAATGTACAGTGTGAAAGATCTTTGAAGTACTGTTGCCACTCTTTCCATGTGAAAACATCTTGAAGTTGGTTCTTCTCTTGCTCACCACCTTTAATTACTGTGCTCACTATTTGAGTTTCCAATTTTTTAAAATGTTGTCAATTTTTTTTTTGATTTCGTGTCCACAATGCCTCCCCGATGACCAAATGTCTAGGTAATCTCTATGTTTATTTCTAATTTATGTTTTTGGCGGATTAGAATTACAAATTAGGCTGAATTTATCATTGTTTTTACAACAACAAAAAAATTTGATGCACGGTGTGCTCAATATGTTCAGCTCACAACGAGAGTGGCACGCCCTATAAATTTACAGAGTGCACTATGTTTTAGTGCATGAACATAACGCAACGCCATTGTGGTAGTGCATTTTGTAAATATAAACACACTGGGAAAGATGCGGTAGATTGTGTGTTGTGCATCACTCCTAGTGCTTTTATATTTAGCAAACGCATCGTAAATAAGTATTTAAGAATATTCCTATAGTTGAGTGCATTCAATAACCTGAAAGTACCATACCGGTGCTAACACGCTATACGTGTACACTGGTACACAACTATGCCACACTGCTATGAAAATTTAAATTTATGAAACACCTGCAGTGCGTCGTACTTATGTGCACACCATTACTGGTGTGGTTATAGTTGAAATCACAATGTCTTCAATGCATGCCTTTGTTTTGAGGACACCTATAAATTTTTTATTTTTATTTTTATTTTTTTCAGCTGAATTTTTTTTCCTCCATAGTTATAAATACATGTTTCATTTAATTAACAAAAAAATTATGTGAGGATGATGTATTTATATTTCGGTCATGTAGTAGAGACATCATCAGAGAGAGTAGCAACATGAGGAGGAGCAACAGGTAGACCCATACAATATGGTCTGAACATGGTAGGCTAGAGAGAGGGAGACGAGTTTATACCCTCACCCTATTAGTGTAGCGACCCAAGTGCTCTTGAGGAATGTAGGCCTCCTGAAGTACTATGAGGAGGGTAAATCCATGATAGCGCACTCAGTATTATTGATGCATATGATCTATCGATGGAATGTCTAGTAGTAGGCTTTCTGTATCGGTCCTAGGTTGCGGTATAGGCCCACTGAGGAGGACATATACTTTATCATTGGCCTACCTAAGTGAGGGGGGGATTTTCCCTAGTTCTCTGATGTACCCCATGGTGTTGTAGTTGAAAGTCAACTTGCATACACTCAAATATATGTCGGGCCTTATGCGTTCCATCCATCATATTTTTAGGTTTGTGGTGGATAGCTATAAATTTATTCTTTTCCTACATATGAGGCTAGGTGCCTCTCATTATTAGTCAACACCATTGCACATTCTTGTGGTGATCATCAATGCATTAGTTGAACTTTTTATTTTTTTGTTTCTTTAATTCAGGTGCCGTGTTGAGTTAGATGGTCTATCATTTTTTTGAGGTAGCTTTGCACCACTTTAGATAGATGCCATGCATTGTTGAGATAGGGCAACAACACCTTCCCTTTTTCTTCCGATATTTATTATTTATTTTTTGAGAGGTTTCTAGAGATGAGGCATACATTTGATAGTCACCCTCCTAGGCTTATCACCGAGGCCTGGATGCCCATGTGGGGACAGATGATGCTGAAGAGGGTCATGTCATAGTTTTCAACTAAGATTTCGAATGAGGCACTAGAGCTATTGGCCAGTGCGGATGACCATGTGTTTTTCGTGTTGGTGTATCTGTATGCAGGGAATTATTAGAGAGGGTGTCCCAACATCTTCTTCACATCTACTAAACCTCCAGATGATAGAGTTAATATTAGTGTTTTATTTAAATTAATCTAGTTTCATTTTCTTGTTTTAATGAATTAGAATAAAATTCATTCTAGCACATTCTTTAAATTGTTTTATTATATTGTTTAATGAAATTGTCTAATTATTTTTGTGTACTATATATTTTGTAGACATCGGTTCATGTGATAGGGAAATGCCTCCTTCTCCGCCACTAGATGGAGTAGATGAAGACATGGGAAAGGACCAAGAGGGTGAGGGTGAGGAACTTACTCAGGGGGGCACGGGTGTTTAGGGGCAGAGAAATTTTATGCAATTTAGGATGGACTACTGCGATATATTGGCCAGATTTTTGTCTTGGCAGGTAATCTTCTTGGTGAGGCCTCGAGAGGTCATTGAGGATCGTATGTTTGTGGATCTATACAGGACCTATCTATAGGATTAGATGTCTCTTATGCGGTATGCATCATATCTAGTTGTTTACTGGTAGCGATGAGGGCTGCAGGGAATCATGTAGCAACACATCCATCAGATAATGAGGATAGTGATGATGATTCTTCTAGTGGTTCCACCACATTAGATGATGGCCGTCAAGGTGTCAGTGATACTTTTTGTAGTACGCCTACTCATCAATTTCCTAATTATGTGTAGTTGCCAGAGTAGATCAACCACATCCTTCTACTATAGTCCATCCACCTCTTAGTCTCCACCTTAGTTGATCTTGGGAGACATACTTGATCAGGTTTTAGTCAACCATCCATTGTCTTCTACTGTTGAGCATGTTGTGGGCACTACTATGTCTTTTGTACCAGATATTTGGTTACACTTATTTGACTTGGTGATGTAGTTATTTGACTTCTTTGTATATATATATTTATATATATATATATTTCATTTTTTTGTTCATGTTTTTGTACTTAATTTATATGTTAGTGTTGATGTGTATATTGTTAGTTCATGTTAGATATGTTCATTTGATGTGCTTGCAAATAGATGTGTATGTGATAACAATTATTTGACATGAAATTTATATTAATTTGAGGATGTATGTGGCGATTATGTTATATTACAATCTTTTTGTTTTGTTAGAAGTGATAAATATGATGATGGCTTGTTAGATTATTAGATTTATGGGCGAGCCAATGCCGTTTAATTAGTAAAATATTTCAATACTCGCAACAATAAAATAATTTAGTTAGTTATTGAAAAGATGAAAGTGTATAACTCATTCAATTTTTAATATAAAATATTATTAATAACAAATGATGTAAAATACAATTTAACTAATTCAATATTGGTTTATAAAATTCAATCTATTGTTAAATTTTAAAAACTTAAGTCAAAATTTGTTTACAACCTACAACCTAGATCCATCTTAGCTTTGGATCTATTTGAAATGCAAGCATCTATTTGAGTGAAAACATATTTGATCCCTCTTGGCGCTTGGTGTATATAGCGAGATGGTATATTAATATATATGTGGTTGCAATTGAAATTTTTATTTATAATTCACATTCTCCGTATTCAAATGTTAAAATATCCCCCCTCATATATTTTCTTGTGTATACATTTAATTATTTTTATTACTAATATTTTCTAAATTAATATTACATATCAAATCCATATTAAGCATTGAAAATTTTACAAATGTCCCTCATATATTGAATTAGAAAGAAACTATTAATGGAATAAGAATTCTCTCAATCTTTCTCACTAAAGAGAAAATATAAGAAAAATTCAATTTAAATTACCTTATTTTTCTCTATATAAAGTATTTATAAAATCATGTTATTTAATATAGACATTTAAATATTTTCCTCAAGGTTGTCAGTAAATATTTTTTGTTATAAATATATTTTTGTTTTAAATATCACATGTAAATGGAACATAAAATAAATTAAACATAATGTAATATCAATATTATTATATCTTATAATGTGAAAAAATTATGTTTTGTCTTTGTAGTAAAAATTAAATTATATTTTTTTACTCATTACATTTCTTCCTCACAATAAAAGCTAATTTCTTTTTAACTTCGGTGTTGGGATAGGGTCCCTGGAGTCAATTTTGTTAAGTTTTGAGTCAATTTTGTAGCGAATGTAAAGTCTCCATGAAATATGGAAAAATGGAGCATGGATCTAGTAAAGTCAAAGGGGCTTTAGCCCCTTAGTTGGGTAGGTGATAGATTTGTTTTGAGACCTGCCCATGGTCTGCGAACCATGGTATTGTAAAGTAGATGTCGTAAGTAGATGAGTCATAATGAATCAAAGGATCAATCAATAGGAGAAGAATCATTGTAAGGGCAAGGTGCTAAGGTAGGAAATGTATGTTCCCTGTACTTAGGTGAAAGGGGAAGGCTCCTGTAGCTGAGTGCGCAAAGACCTTGATAAGTCCACAAGCTGAGTGCACAGGCCCTTGTAGCTGAGTGCGCAAGGATAAAGAGTCTCTATCTGAATTCTTATACTTAATAAATACTATTTTGGGCCAAAAAGGATGCATCTTTGTTCTTTTATTTACTTCTACTAAGTTTATATATCTTCGCTCTTTAACCTGTTTCATATGAATTAATGCTTATTTCCTATGAAAAACTAGTAGATCTATAATATTTATGCATGATAAGTATAATTAAGTACCTTCGTAAAGATCTAAAGGTCATTTAGATAGAATTTCAGTAGTTATCTGCTGGAAGGATTAGATCTGCACGAAAGCAGATCCAAGCTGCAAGGGTATCAGGAAACCATCACACTAGCCTCTGGATGCAGAAACATGGTTCTAGTCCCCCAATACTACTTCGGGTCAGACTGTAGCCTGCGCTACATAGGTTGTTTCTGAAAGGTCCAATAGTTAGGTTTTTGTTGGTTGTCACAGTTAAAGATGAACCTCGGTCGGGCCCCATCAAGCCAACAAATGGTTATGTTTCTAGGATAGGGATCTATCTAAGGAATGTGTGATGTCGAATAAGTGGATTCCTACTAAGAAATAAATTGAGAAGTGGATCAATTGGAAATTACATGTGTTTGCAGCCAGGAGAATAGAAATCGATGATTATCTATGGAATAATGGTTCGAGAGATACCTATACACAAATGAGACTGAAGCCCTTTTTTGTTTATTCCCCTGCGAATTACATGAGTGGCTGTCTAGATTAGCAGATAATCAGGGTAGGTGGAGACTTAACGACCCTATTGTGACTCCAGTGTTGGTGAGGCACTTGGAAGCTTTAGAAAATAACATTATGCAGGCTGTTGATCACTGGATCAATCGTATCATAATAGGGTTTGTCACTGAGCTCTCGATTGATATGACCATTAGTTAAAGTGAAGCATAGCATAGCTCTTCCAAGGACTGTGAGGTAAGTATTTAAAATCTCTAAAAACTTCGATTAAGATGTTGTTGTGTGAAAAATGGGTTATGCCATTACCTTGATTTTTGGGACTACACGAAGTGGAAAACCCTTTAGAAGGAACAAAGAATTAGGCTTTGAATATCCACCCAACTAAGGGACTTTAGACACAACAACCTACGCCGAATATCCAGATGATGAGGGCAGAGCCTCGCAAAGAAGATCACAGTATCAATATCATAACATGCAGTGGTATGGCCACAGTAGAAGATATGAGAAAGCAACCAGTAACAGAAGGATGGGTGTGCAAGGTTGTTGAAAAGCAAGTTGGCTTTGACATCAACCAAACTAAAAAAAATTTTATGGAGGCCAAGAAGATTTTTTCTAAAGCTTCTACATTTGGGAATCAAGAGAAATTATTTGGAAATAGTGAAGTGCAAGATGTGGATCCCTCATTGTTAGCCACTTTCCTCAAAACTTGTATGAAGCTGTTGAGGGATTAGAAGGTGGTAGAAGTGCTCCAGGAGTTTATTAACAATTCTACGGGAAAAATTAAAATCTCTTCATAACAGCATGTTCTGAGGAAACTGTGTAAATACAAGAAGTATAACGGGTGCATAATGAGGTTAACACGCAGATTGGGGAGTATGAAATGGACGAAGTCATCCTAGATTTGGGTTCTAATGTGAATGTACTGCCTAAGAAGACATGGGAAAGGATGCAGAGACTTGTGCTACAATGGTATCCTATACAACTATGCATGTCCAATCAATAGAAGATCATTCTTATAGGGTGTCTGTATGGGGTAACAACGAACACTGAAGGAGTGCATGCTTTGGATGACTTTGAGGTAATTGAAATAGTGGATGACAACAATCCTTACCCTGCGCTACTAGGAATTTGTTGGGCCTTCTACATGGATATGGTGATTAAACTGAAGAAGCGAAGGATGATATTTGAGAAGAAGGTGCTTAGAGTTATTGTGCCACTGGACCTTGCTGAAGGAGCGCAGTACACTGAACTGGTCTATGACTATGAGGGGGACAATTATTTGGATAAAATCTACAAGATTACTACGCGTGATGAGATTTGGATCAATCCCACTACAAATGGGTGGATCACATGGGATAGAGACAACTTCTTTTCCTCAGACTCAAATGAAGAGCTTGAACATTGGAAGAATAGGTTTCATGAGGTCTCTATGCTACATTGCAATATGACGACCAAATCATTGTGGTGTGTATCTATGGATGTAATAAAACTTCCACATTATGATGGCTTAAATGATGTTAATCTCTTTTTCAGAGAGTTTGAAAAGGAGGTGTCCAAGGAACATTGATTCCAAGCACTTGAATTAGCACTGCACGCTACGTTGGCCCGTTGGTGGGGTATGCAAAAGGAAATATTCACTAACTGAAGGGAATGAAAGCAGATGATGAAGTTGAGGTTTGGCTACGTTAATATCCATATGATTGAGAAATATAGAAGAAAGGATGATCTAAGTGAGCACTTGGCATGGTGGATTAAAGCTTGGGGAGAAGAGCCAAAGCAAGAATGGGTACATATCTTATGTCATACCCTCGATACTATCCCAAAGAACTAGTATTTGGAAATAGAGATACGCCATCCAATGACCGAATGGGATGCCTTGAGTAGGAGATTCTTATTAACTTGTAGTGTTGAGGATGGATTTGAGTGCGTTGATGAAGTGCTCTAGGAAATTAAGGCCGCTATCTTTAGATCAACTGAAGAGCAAGTAGAATGGGTTCAACTGGGTGGAGTACACAACCGTGTTATGCATTGGAATGCTACAATGTGAGTGCAAAAGAAAAAGAATATGATCTGAGAAAAACAATATTCTAGAAACTGAAGGACAATGAGAGGTTGAAGGACCTAAAGTAGAGAACCCCAGTATATCAGAAGCTTTGAAGACCACGCAAGTAAACAAAGGATCCAATGTGTAGCCTAAGTTTGAAAAGATAGGATATTATTGGGATGAAGATACAGTTGATAAAGTTGCAAACCTATTACGAAATATGAGGACTTATTTCCTACCAAGTTCTCGGACCTGAAGGGAATAGTAGCGAATATGGGAGTGATGAAGATCACATTAAAGCCAGATGTGAAGCCCATGAGATAGAGACCTTACTGATTTAATCCAAGTATAAGGAAAAGGTGCATAAAGAGATAGTCAAAATATTGGAAGCAGGCATTACTGAGCCAGTAGAAGAATCTAATTGTGTGAGCCCTATGGTAGTTCATGAGAAGAAGCATCAAGGTGAAATTAGAATATGCGTAGAGCCGAGGAAGCTCAATGATGCATGCATTCATGACCCATTTCCAACACCATTTACAAATGAAGGTTTGGAGAATGTTGGAGGGCAAGAAGCTTATTTGTTCACTGATGGGTTCCTAGGTTACCATTATATTAAGATCGTGTCAGAGGATCGTAGCAAGACGACCCTCGCAATGGATTGGGGATGCTTCTAGTACATAGTGATTCCATTCGGGCTGAAGAATGCACCCAGGATGTTTTCAAGAATTCATCCATAAATTTTTAGAAGTGTATTTTTATGACTAAACTCTGTTTGGATTGGTAGAATGCTATGTTGCAAGTCTGTGCCTCATGGTGGATAGTTTTCACAGATACCAAATTGCTCTAAATTTGAATAATTGTATCTTTTGCATGCCTTATGGGATACTGTTAGGTCATCTGGTGTACAAGAAGGGATTAATGGTAGATCCTTCAACGATAGCAATGATTGTCGATTTAGAAGCTCTGAAGAATGTAAAGCAGTTGCACGCAACATTGGGGCACGTTGGTTACTATAGGAATTTCATCAAATATTATGCACAAAAAACCACGCTGATGGAAAAATTACTAAAGAAGGATGCCACCTTCTTCTGGGATGAAGAGTGTCAGCACATTCTAGATTTATTAAAGGAAAAGATGGTGACTATGCCTATTTTGGTGTTCCTTGACTGGAAGAAAGAATTTAATATGCATGTGGATGCCTCTTGTATTGTGTTGGGTGTCATATTAAACAAACCATGGTGAAGGTGAGATAGATCACCATATAGCCTTCACGAGTAGGAAATTATCAAAGGTCAAGAAGAACTATTTGACTACCGAGCACAAAGGATTGGTGATGGTCTACACACTTCAAAAGTTTTGACATTATTTTTGGGGAGAAAATTTCAAAATGTATACAGGTCACTCTGCTCTCAAGCACATGGTTAACAAGCTTGTGTTTGGGGAAAATATGTGCATGTGGTTATTACTGTTTTAGGAGTATGAATTTGAGGTGTTTGTGAAGCTTGGGCAATTGAATGTGGGACCAGATCATCTATCCAGAATTGAAGCAGTAGGAGAACCAACTAGCTTGCAAGAAGGGTTCCCATATGCACATCTCTTTGTTGTATGGGTCATAGATGATCACTTTACTGATATAATTTAGTTTCTAACTACTGGAACAACCCTAGAAGGATATTCTACTTAGTAGAAGAAGGAACGGGTGGTTCACACTACCAACTTTAATGTTACTGCGAGACACTTGTATAAGATGGGTACTGATTAAATACTTCTCTGATACATTCTGAAGTTTGAACGATCTAGTATCCTCATCGAAACACATGGAGGAGTGGTGGGAGGAAACTATGAAGGTAGAGAGACTACGTAGAATATTCTGCATTCAGGATTATGTTGGCCAATGCTACATAAGGATTCTAAGGCATATTGCAAGGTATGTGATGCATGTCAAAGGACAAGAAAGACATCGTGAAGGCATGAATTTCCCTTGAATCCTTAGATTTTATTACAGGTGTTTGAAAAATGAAATATTGACTTTGTGGGTCCAATATAGCCTAGATGGAAAAAGATTGGTGCACGGTATATTATTACTGCAACTGAATACTTGACGAGGTGGGCAGAAGCACAACCAGTGAAGGTCTGTAGCACTGCTACAGCCACAAAGCTCCTATTTTAGTATGCCTTCACCAGGTTTGGGTGTCCTAAGCTACTAATGAGTGAAAAGGGTACACACTTCCTCAATGAAACTATTGTTGTGATGCTCAAAGAATTTCAGGTTTATCATCAAAAGAGTATGCCCTATCATACTCAAGAAAATGGTACAATTGAAGAATTCAATAAAATCTTGGAGAACACATTCATGAAAGTTTGTAATGTGTAGAGAAATGATTGGGATGTGTGCATACCATTGGTCCTATGGGCATATAGGATGATGTGTAAGAAGTTGACTCAACAAACCCCATTCGGATTGGTCTATGGGGTAGAGGTTGTGATACTTATGGAATATATTGTGTCAATCTTGTGAATTTCACAATTAACTCATATGGTGAACCATGAAACTATGGAGGAATGCCTCACACAGTTGATGGAATTAGTAAAAGATCGATTTTTAGCAAGATTTCACCAACAGTTGTAGAAGGAGCGTGAGAAGGCCTAGCATGATCAACATATTAAGTTTTACACCTTCAAAGTGAATGATTTAGTGCTACTATATGATAGCAAGTTCACAAAGTTCCTTGGGAAATTTCAAATGCACTGGTTGGGGCCCTATATAGTCAACGAAATTACAAATGGTGGCGTAGTTTAGCTCGCAAATCTGAACGGGGAAATAGTTCCAGGAAGAGTCAGTGGGATTCGACTGAAGTTATATCAAGGAGATCCTACCCCTACCAAATGACTATATGATATTAGAATAGTCTTATTACTTTAGGCAACTGCAAGGGAGTATAGGACTATAAACTACACTGCCCGAAGAGTGGGAAAACGAAGTAAGGGGACTGTACGAGGGAAGCCAGAAGTGTGCCTGGAGGAATTGCGCCAAGAGGGATTCCCCATGGAAGATGGTGCCATGCAAATGAGTCTAAAAATAGATATTATATGAATTGTAGCTAATTCGATAGAAAAACGAAGTTGCACAGGCTGTTGCTTGAGAAAAAGCAGCGCATAAAAAGAAAGAGGTTGAGCAAGCCACAACCCAAGAAAATGCAGCATAGGAAAATAACGAAATTGTTGTTAAGGAAATCATTGAAAAGAAGCGTGCCACGAAGGAGGCCACATAGGAAGTTGAGGAGTCTACTTCTCAACATACTGCAGACAACGACAAGTTTGAGAAGGAAGGAGGCAGTGGCAAGGAGAAGAGCACTCCCTTTAAATTATAGAAGCGAACCAAGGAGATGACTTCCAATCCCAGGAAAAAGAAGAAATCAGACAAGAGTGCACATTCAGATCCAATGATCCTTACTAAGGAGGACTTTTTAGATCAGAGACAAGGTTTGTGACACAACAACGAAGTTGTGGACACAGTTTGAGGAGAAATATGTGTAGATGCTGGGGAGCATGCAGAAGGATCTACATGAGTTGCAGATTCAAACAGGTTGAATTCAGGTGAGCGGGATTCAAGTGAGTCTTCAGCAAGACAGCACATTAGTGTTAGACACAGACATGAATATGGACCTCAGAGTTATCCCATTACCAGAAGGATCACTACGTGCAGAGCTATATGAAGCGAACACGCAACTCGAACAGATCAAGGTTGTTCGTGTCAAGTTAGCTGCACTACCCATTCAGAAACTGCACACACTTCAACAGGGGGTGTTAGACAAGCTTAGAATCAGGGAGCAGGGGATATCAGACAAGCTTAGAGTCAGGGAGCAACACACGCTATCAGTTATCAATGAGGTCAAGATGAACAATGAGTAGATTTTTGCAGAAAAGGCTTAGGCGCTAAAAGAAAAGGAAGAATCGTTCATGCAAAGCTACAACTTGGAGGCAGCAATTGCACAAGCATGCAAGGCACTGCAAGAACTTCAAATTCCAGATAATGCTGAAGTAGCCATGAAGAAACTGAAATTGGATGTCGTAGTAAGAGAATGAAAGGATGAGGTCTGCAAGGTAACATTTGAATTTCAAATGAATATCTCAGAGCTAGAATTGAAATTGCAACATGCCACTCTGAAAGAAATCTAGGAGCAGCCTAGAGTAGCCATCAGGAGAGCATGGCCACTTTGGATGCAACAGTTACAGGCTGCACACTAATCTTCAAGCAAGCCATGGAACTATGGAACACTCTGCAGGAGGACCCAAACCTACATAAACTTGGCACATGTATCTGGTAGACGCAACTAAATTTTGATGAAATTAGTGTGACTGTGTGCACTTTGGCACTAGTCCAGCGTCTTTCTCAATTGCAGGAAGGAAAACTCCTGCAATCACAAATTGAAGAGCTATAGAGAAACGAGGTCATTTTAGAGGCCATAATATAGCCATGGACAGAGGAAGCAAGTTAGCTTACTTTGTCCATCCAGGAAAATTTGAAGACACTCCAGCAGCATCAAAGGATGACGCACTTCGCGATGGAGGGTTCAACTATAGAAAATATATAGAGGAAGTGCAACATGCCACAGTGTAGGATTCTTCTGACATAGTTATGTTTAAGATGGAGTTCGGTGACCTCCTTAATAATATAGAAGCACCAATTGAGTGACTCGAAGGTGAGTCACCCGATTTGTGTTGGGGTCCTGTTGGAATGGGGTCCCTGGGGTCATTTTTGTTATGTTTTGAGCAAATTTTGTATTATCTTTTGTAGTGAATGTAAATTCCCTATGAAATGTGGAAAAACAGAGTGCGAATCTAGTAGAAGTAAAATGGGCTTTAGTCCCTTAGTTGGGTAGGTGATAGAGTTGTTTTGAGACCCGCCCACAGTTCGCGGACCATGCTATTGTAAAGAAGATGCTATAATTAGATTATTCATAGTGATTCTAAGGATCAATCAATAAGAGAATAATCGTTATAAGGGTAAGGTGATAAGGTAGGAATGGTCTGTTTCCTGTGCTTAGGCAAAAGCGGAAGGCTCCTGTGGCTGAGTGTGTTGATACCTTGGTAAGTCCACAAGATGAGTGTGCGGGCCCCTGGAGCTGAGTGCACAGGGATAAAGAGTCTGTATATGAACACCTATATTTAATAAATACTATTTTGGTCCGAAAATGATGCATCTGAATTATTTTATTTACTTCTGTGAAGTTTATATATCTGTTCTCTGTAATATATTTAATATGAATTAATGCTTATATACTATGCGAAATTGGTAGATCTATAATATTTATGCATGATAAGTACAAATAAGTACCTTCGCAAAGATATGAAGGTCATTTGGATAGAGTTGCAGGAGTTGTTTGTTGAAAGGATTAGATCTCGTGAAGGAAGATCTAAGCCATAAGGACCTTAGGAAACCATCACACAGGCCTTTTGATGCATAAACCTAGTTCTAGCATCCTCCAATACTGCTTTGGGTGAGACTGCAGCTTGTGTTACGTAGGATGTTGCCAAAAGGGCCAACAGTTAGGGTTTTTCTAGTTGGCACAATTAAAGTTGAACCTGGATCAAGCCCCATCAAGCAAACATTCGAGTACATTATATCTCTATGTAAATTTATAACATTAAGGTGTAAATTAAGTTTTAATTTGTTAATTTAAATTATTATTTCACTATTTTTAAATGTAACATTATGTGACAACATGTCTCCATACAAAGTTGTAGAGCATCTCCCAGTGCAATTAATTTAGATTTAATACAACTTAAAAAATTATACTTTTTATAAAATTTATTTTATTACTAAAGTTATGATATTTTCAAGCAATTTAAATTTAATCTTTAGATAATCTATTACCAATTTAAATTAAAATTTTAAGTCTCTAAAGATGAAGATAAAGAAATATAAAATAAGGCTTATGATCAAGTTACTTGTACTTGAGGATTTGCTTTATGCGAGGTTCTCCCTTAAAGAAGTGAATTTTTTTCTAGTAAGAAAGATATAACGTTTTGATGTTATTTTGGTTCTTTATTTTCCATTGTACTAGTTTAAATTTAACTCCTTTTAATAATAATGTAACAGCGGTGGTGAAAAGTCCATTTAATAAAAGTTGAAAACAATAACCAAGGATTATGGGACACTTATTCCAAGATGAATGTTGGGAAGAATCATAGTGATGGGGATCACTTGTGATTGGTTATGACTAAGGAAATAGGCAAAGGCAATGGATAAGGCTTTGGAAAGGAAAAATTGCATTTTTGGCACATTTATTTATGAAAATAATGGAAATTAGGAGAAAAGGGAGGTGAAAGGTTGCAGGTTTCATGCAAGGAGGAAATTGAAGGAAAATAATGGAAAATGAATAAAATAGAGGCCTCATTCATAAAAGGATTCTGAGGATCAGTTGGTAACCTTTTGTTAGTCTAGTTTTGGAACTCTCTCATTATTTTTTTTCTCTCTCTCTCATACTCTTGGAGACTTAGAGTTTTCTTGGGGCACTCCTGGAGGGTGTGGCCTACTAGGCTTCCTGGATCAAGAAGGCAAAGGAAGAGCAGGAAAGTGAAATAAGGCATCAGGATCAGTATCTACATCATATTCTCTTTCAGGTACAAATTTGCATGTATGTTTACTTCACTAGTTTTGGCATGCATGGTATATGCATGTGGATTTTTGGTTGTGATTTGTCATTAGCATTGAGGTGGTCGAGATTGATGGTGGATTGCCTATCCTTTCCATTTTCTAGATAGCCATGGTGATTGTGGTTTTATTTTCATTTTTTTGTTTTTGGTTGGTTCTCATGTCTCCTTAGCTTGGGTTGAGTTACTATTCTAGGAGCCTTGGTTTGATAAATGCTCTGGAGGCCTGGAACAACATAGGTTGAGTTACTAGTCCCAGAGCCTTGGTTGTACAAAAGCTCTGGAGCCTTTGGTGGGTTTTATTACTAGTCCTAGAACCTTGGTTGGAAAAATGCTTTGGAGACTAGTAGAAGTTGTGGGTTGAATTTTAGTCCCGGAGCCTTGGTTGGACAAATGCTCTATAGCCCTGGAAGGCTTGGGTAGAGACTGATCTGATGATGGTTTTGTGATGTCCAATCATGAGGTGAAATCACTGTTTGATGGGTTGAGGTTGATGGCCTCTGGAATCCCTGGATGGTTTTTTGATTGATGTGTTTTATGAGATCCCACATTCATGCTTGGAATATGGCATGGGGGTGAATGGATGAAGAGAGATTTGGCTCAACCATTCTGTGGTTGAGTGGAACAAGAAGTCCCATCCTAGGTTTGGATTTTTCATCATTAATGAAAGCCTATTTCTCCTTGTATTTATATATGGTTGTACTTTCATAAGTACTTTTGTCCCTATTATGTTGGTTAAGTATGTGTTTTATGATAGCAAGATTGTATGGCTCTCCTCATGTTTTTACTTGTAATTGAATGATCAATGTATCTATGACCTAATGGATGGAATGGTAGTTGATGTGTTGAGGCATCAATGGTTCTTAGTGATTCTCAGCTAAGTATGAGAACCATATTCTTAGAACTATTAATTACACATGTAGATTATAGATTTTCAATTTGTTCGAAGAAATGTTAGTCATGGCTAGTAGGGGTCCAGTCGAGGTCTTAAACAAGTATTTTATCTAGTACTGTCATTTTCGTCTTATTTTACTGATCTGAAGAGATGGTTCATTTTTGGGTAGTGACTTGGGCTCTGGGCCTAAAAAAGTCGCTCAAATCTCAGAGTCATTAGCATAGCACTTACAATTTTGGTCTCTGGTCACTCCCAGGCAAGCCTATAAGAGCGAATTAGGGTTGCTCGTCGCACTCATACCTATAACATGGGACAGACTAAGCCTTAAATCGTCCAAAATCTTGGTCGGACCCCAAGGCAACTTTTCTAAAGTATTGGATTAGTTCCTGAGGGTCCTATATCTAATAATTAATTTTTGTACGGTGTGTTTCCGTCGATTCCACTTCCTTAATGATGTAGGATCATTCAGCTCAGAAATTTCATTGTATTTTAGTAGACATAGGGGGTCTTGTGTTTTAAGGAAGTTGGTTCCCTGAGTATTAAATTAATGTAATTATTAAGGGTTTTCAAGTAAGTTTGTGAGAGATATTTAGAACATGAATTAATTAAGTATTGTGAGGCATATTTCTAAATGTTCTCGAATGTTGGAGAACATGAGAGATTTAGGCTAGTTAAGATTACATAGAGATTGAGAGATTTGACAATCAATTGTAAAATCTTAGATTAGGAATTAGTTGATGATTTTGTGGATTAGAGAGGATCCTTAGAGATAAAGAAGGGATTTTAGGATTTTTTTGAGAAGGTTATGGATCTAAACCAAAAATTGGTTATAGAATCATTTTGTATAAATGTAAGCCTAAAAGGCATAGAAGATGGTCAGCTAACTAGGAATTAGTTCCAGAGTTAGATAGGTTTGATTGTAAGCCTATGGGCATATAGGAAAAGGAAAAGGCCACTCATTAGAAAATCAAGCCAGAGAGAGAAACTCATTGTGTAAATGATTGTTTATAAAGACAAAGAATTCAATTCCTAAGTTGTGTGATGTGTGATAATTAATGGAATTATAGTTGTGTGTGAATTAGAGTAGTTATGCATAGTATATGTATGCAGTAGGAATTGAATCAGAATTCAAAGAAGCAGTAGAGGATGAAGGATCGTGATTTCGTCATTTGAACCCATTGAAGGATCAAAGTTGAAGCTCAAGAGTGACAATGGTTAAGATTACGTAGAAGTAAGTTCAGGAGGAAGTTGTGTTATAGAACAACCAAAGAACATAAACCCTGGAGAACACCTAATACACAGAAGAACAGAGAGAGGAAAATTCAAAGAGGAGTATAATAATTAGAAGTGATTGAACAAGTTCAAAAGGGAGAAAAGCACAAAAGTTAATATAGGTGAGTCAGGTCAATAAACCAGAAGACTAAGAAATCACATAAAGACAAAGTAAAGGAAAGGCACGAAGAAATGAAGTCTTCGATGCAATATATGGATTGATCGAATGGAGCAAAGTCATTGAAAAGTCAATTCACGCATGGAAGATCAACAACACAGAAAGAATTAAATCTGAAAAGAATGGGAATCATCAAATCAGATAGATCGATAGATACGATGGAAGATCTAAATCGTTAGATCAACAGATCAAGAGATGTAATGGTCGTCGCATAGAAACAAGCGCTGAAGTTTAACTCTAAAAGCAGAGTCGAGAAATCATTAAAATGAGTTCAAAGTCTGGAGGTGATCAAACCGTCCATGGAAAGGCGATCGAATGCATATCATGTGCCAACAAGCACGAGACTTAATTCCAAAATCAGACGCGATGAGGGTTTATACAACGGGTTTAAAACGTTGTTGAGTTCCAACCATCCAGACTGTTCATCGGTTGATTCATCAGACGGTAATCACGCTCGAATATGCATGTGGGTTAACACACTAGGCGGACCCAATGAATTATTCAAATAATTTTAACTTCTTTGAGTTTTGGAGGAAATGGGTTAAGGTTGGAGATCACACAATAGATGTTGATTTGATGGAGTGTAATCGACGGTACGAATTGAATGAGATAAAGTGAGCATCAATATATGTGTTAAGGTTGTGGAATAGCGGAAAGGTAAGGTTAATTGAGGTTTATGAGATTTTTCTATTATACAAGAGTTATAATAGAAATAAGAGAAATTAACATATTATGGCTTAAGTTGGGTTTTAAACAAAGTCCAAGGCCTATGGTATGGTTGATAAGCACGGGTGATTAAAACCAGAGTTAAAATGGTATGGTTAATATGCACGGGTAATAAGACTTAACCAAAGCTTATGAAAGTTTATGAAGGATTATAATATTTCCGCTCAAAGGGTTATTAAAGTTTAAGACTTTGGATAGTTAATTAAACGTTTCCACATAGATTTTAATTAAGAACATTCAACCTTGGTTATAGAGAGTTTTCACCATGGATTAGGTGATTAATTCTTCAGACTAGTGGCACGCAATTTTATTTGCAGAATGTGGGTATTTACGGCCTAGGCTACATCATTATGGTAATTGCAGCTTAGGCTGACATCATTTGGTATCAAAGCAAAATAAGAAATTTTGTGTGTAGAATTTATTTGAGAAAATTTAGAACAGAGTTATGTTTTGAAGGTGTGTATACAGGTGAATGGTAGAACAGGATCATGCAGATATCTTGAAGGTGAGATGATATGTTCTTGTTTTAATTTCATTTGAACATTAGAGAGTTTGTGGTCTTTATATTGTCACACAGGTAGTGTCATAAGAAGGTGAGAAGATTGCAACAACCTAGAGCAAGGAGTGCTCAATTGCTTCCAAAGGAAAGAACCAGAGAAATGCCAAAAGGCTGAGCTTAGAGGAGAGAAGCTTAGTGAGGCATATGTAGCAAGAAGGAGACTTGTTATTGCAGAGGTATTTTTACAGCTCACGGGAAGATCATAAAGGCAATTCCATAGAGGATGTGGGTAGAATTTCTAAGGGATGAAGGAAGCTGGTAAGAGTTTTTGAATAAAAACAGAATGTGGCAGAACCTTGAAGAATTCCAACAAATATTGGATAAAGAGGACAGTTGTGTTCTTAAAAAGTGCAAATGAATTGAAGCCTATAAGGAGCATAGAGAAATGCTCAAAGAGATTCCAGAGATAGAGGACCAAGTGCTTTCCAAAATACCAAGTACAATGGAAAGCTTGGTGAGGTAAGTGGTAGTAGGGAGAACTCACTGTTGTAGTCTTTAATGCAGCTCATAATAATTGAGTGAGGAACTCATGAAGATAGAGATGACTATTGATAGTCATTACAGAGGTAACAAAGGTTTTGAGGAAGGCCACAATAGAAGAAAAGTGAAGAAGGAGGATGCTTAGGAAAATGGGAATAGAGTGAGTTAAGAGGAGCGTGAAAAAGAGATTACAGAGCTTAAAGAGAAACTCAATATATTAAGGATGATACTGGAGGAAATACAAAGACAAGGTTGGGTCTTGAGGAAAAAGATAGTGAAATGGCCTAAGTAACAAAGAAGGCTACAACAGAGGCAAGTGAAGTGGCTGGTGGAAGAACTCGGAGAAGCTTAGTTGGAAATGGAAGTTTCCATTTGTGAAGTAGAACAAGGTGAAGTTCTGGGTGAAGATGAAGACTGGAGATCTGTGAAATATCTTGATAATTCAAGACAACAAAAAGTTTACTTTGCTGAAGAAGAAATTATTGATGATTTTATGGATTGTTGTACAAATTCAGATCAGCAGGAGGATGTAAAACCTTGTATATTTGAATCTAATAATTTTGAGGTGCTTACAGGTTTTGCAAAGGATGAGTAGTCTTTTGAAGCTGTCAAGAGTGTGGAAGAATATCTTTCAAAAGATAAACATTCTAAAGTAAAGAATGATGAAGAATGTCTCTTGAATGAGAAAAGTAGTGAATTATTGTAGAAGAAAGAATTTAGTAAAACATTGATGTTTGAATCTGTTATAACACAGGAAAAATTTCTTGTGAAAGAAGGAGATGCAATTCAATATGAAGAGTTGATATGTGAAGCAACAATTTAGATTGTTGAACCTTGTAATTTTCAAACTGATAATGTGTGTATAAATGTAGAATTATAAGTGATGATGAAGTACTTGTGAAGTGTCACAAAGAACTTGAATTGCTGGAATATTTGTTAGAAAACTCAGAGAATGACAATGTGATTGTAGAAGAAGGAGTTCACTACAATGGAAAAGAGCATAAATACATCATTAAAGCAGATGGTGTGGAAGAAAGACTTTCTAACAGTCTTGAGAGTACTTTAGAGAATCCTTTGGAGAATTCATTAAAGAGGTTGAATCAACATATTGATGTGCTGATAGAGGAGGAAAAATCACAACAACATACTAAAATGTTCCGAAGGAAAAAGAGGCATTGAGGCCTTATGTTTTTTTATTTTAATAATTGTTTTTTGAGTGCAGGTTTTGTTGCAGATGCTAGAGAAAATTTGGAACATATGAGCAGCCAAGTAAAGATGGAAGAGAAAGATTTTGTGGAAGTATTTAATCCATCGAACAAAGATATTACATTGCTGGAAAGAATGTTGGAAATTCAGGATTCAATGCAAAAAGAGATAATCATGAAAGAGGGTAAGGATGAAAGGGTAGTAGTAACAATCCAACAACTTCAAAGAGAAGATAATGAACAACAGTTGGAAGAGTTAGTGAACAACAACAACAAATTGAAGCAAAGAGAAAGAGGTAGCAGTAAATGACAGAGTATGGACCAGCCCAAGGATGTGCTGGAGATGGATATTGAAGAGTTATGGCAATTAATGATGAAATAGTCCATATGGAGGAGATTGATAGTAATAGGAAGAATGATCAATCAGAATTTGAAACTGATTGACAAGGAGAGGAGGATGAAACAAAAGACAAAGAAGCAAAGGTGCAGATCATTCAGACATCTACAAACTAAATTTTGGAACCCTGAAGGTTTTCTATCAACATATGGGAAAACATGATCATGAGATCATGAATGTTTTCAACCTTGGGAGTCTGATGCAGGAGAATTCAGCTCAAAAATTTAATTTTATTTTAGTAGACATAGGGGGTCTTGTGTTTTAAGGAAGTTGGTTTCTAAGTATTAAATTAATGTAATTATTAAGGGTTTTCAAGTAAGTTTGTGAGAGAAATTTAGAATAGGAATTAATTAAGTATTGTGAGGGATATTTGTAAATGTTCTCAAATGTCGAAGAACATGAGAGATTTAGGCTAGTGAAGTTTCCATAGAGATTGAGAGATTTTGGAATCAATTATAAAAGATTAGATTAGGAATTAGTTGATGATTTTGTGGATTAGAGAGGATCCTTAGATATAAAGAAGAGATTTTAGGACTTTTTGAGAAGTTTATGGATCTAAACCAAGAATTGGTTATAGAATCCTTTTGTATAAATGTAAGCTTAAAAGGCATAGAAGAGGGTTATCTAACTAGGAATTAGTTCAAGAGTTAGATAGGTTTGATTGTAAGCCTACAGGCAGATATGAAAAGGAAAAGGCCACTGTTTAGAAAATTAGGCCAGAGAGAGAAACTCATTATGTAAATTATTGTTTATAAAGATAGAGAGTTCAATTCCTGAGTTGTGCGATGTGTGATAATTAATGTTATCATAGTTGTGTGTGAATTAGAGTAGTTCTGCATAATCTATGTATGTAGTAGGAATTGAAGAAAAATGCAGAGAAGCAGTAGAGGATGAAGGATCTTGATTTGATCCTTTGAACCTATTGAAGGATCAAAGTTGAAGCTCAGGAGTGACAGTGGTTAAGAGTACATAGAAGTAAGTTCAAGAGGAAGTTGTGTTGCAGAACAACCAAAGACTAGAAACCCAGGAGAACACCTAATACACAAAAGAACAGAGAGAGGAGAGTGCACAGAGGAGGAGTACAGTAATCAGAAGTGATTGAATAGTTTCAGAAGGGATAAATGCACAAAATATAATATAGCCGACTCGGGTCAATAAACTAGAACACTAGGAAATCACATAAAGACTAAGTAAAGGAAAGGCACGAAGAAATGAAGTCTTTGATGCAATGTATGGATTGATCAAACAGGGCAAAGCCATTGAATATTCAAGTCGCACATGGTTGATCAACGACATATAAATAATTAAATCGGAAAAGAATGGGAACCATCGGATCAGTTAGATTGAGGATAATATTGATGGAGGATCTGAATCATTAGATTCGACAGATCAAGAGATCTAACTGTCATCATGTAGAAACAAGCGTTGAAGTTTAACTGTAAAAGTGGACCCGAGAAATCATTAAAATGAGTTTAAAGTCTGGAGGTGATTGGACCATCCGTTGAAAGGTGATCGGACACATATCGCGTGCCAACAAGTGCAAGACTTAATTCCAAAATCATACTTGATGAGGTTTTATACAACGGGTTTAAAACCTCATTGAGTTCTGGCCATCTAGACGATTCATCGGTTGATTAATCGAATCATAAGCATGCTCAAATGTGTGTGTGGGTTAACACACTGGGAGGACCCAATGAATTATTCAAAGAAGTTTAACTTCTTTGAATTCCGACGGAAATGGGTTAAGGTTGGAGATCGCGCAATAGCAGTTGATCTGATGGAGTGGAATCGATGGTGTGGATTGAACGAGATAAAGTGAGCACCAGTATATGTGCTGAGGTTGTGGAATAACGGAAAGCTAAGGTTAAGTGAAGTTTATGGTATATTTCTATTATACAAGAGTTATAATAGAAATAAGTGAAATTAACATATTATGGCTTAAGTTAGGTTTTAATGAAAGTCCAAGGGCTATGGTATGGTTGATAAGCGTGGGTGATTAAAACTAGAGTTAAAATGGTATGGTTAATATGCACGGGTAATAAGACTTAACCAAAGCTTATGAAATTTTATGAAGGGTTATAATATTTCTACTCAAAGGGTTGTTAAAGTTTAAGACTTTGGATAGTTAATTAAATGATTCCACATAGAGTTTAATTAAGAACAATAAACCTTCTTTATAGAGTGTTTTCACCATGGATTAGGTGATTAATTCTTGGGACCATTGACATGCAATTTTATTTTCATAATGTGGGTATTTGCGACTTAGGATGCATCATTATGGTAATTGTAGCTTAGGCTACCATCACTGAATGTAACTTAGAAGGTTGAATCATATCATAGTGGCCCCTCATCGCATGTTTACTCTAGCTGGAGGGATGCTTGGGTAGATGTGGAAGGAGGGTGTGACAGAGTGCTATCGGAGCATGGTTCACCCCTCGGACTGGATGGGCTATGTGTTGGTCATGGATGCATGTCAGTTGCTTGTTGCATTTGCATGATGTTGTTCATGGTTGTAGTGATGTCCTTATGTGAAATTTGAGGTGTTATTGTGGAATGCATCGCTGTGAGTGTCACCTGGATGTATCATTGTAGTATGCTTCATTACATTCTTGCATGTTTGGTTACATTTCTATATACTTCGTTACATGTATTATTCTTCAAGGTCATGCATGAGGTCGTGGTGTGTGTTGTTGTTGAGGTCATGCATTTATGGCTGAACCCTAGCTAGAATTACAGTTGAATGGTCATATGCTTATGTTTTATGTTTCTATATGCTGTCATGATTATGCTATACATGTATCACACTGATTTGTTGATATTGCAGAAAATGTACCATCCCCGAACTATACTAAGGTATGCTGGTTTATTGTGATTTGTTTTAGATGACATGATATACCTTGCAAGAAGAAATATCAAATGACTAGCAAGATGGTTGACTACAAAGATTCTCCCTATGAATTCGAGGAGCAGTGTGGTGTTGGGAACTCTTCTGACTTGGTAGTGACACTGAGAAGTTTAAAGGAATAAATAAGGAGTTGCAAGGTAGATAATGACAGAGTCATACAAGAATAGGAAAAGTTAATAGAGGTAAATGTAGTCATACTTTAGAGCTTGCCAGATTTGCAACGACCGGGATCTTTCGGATCAGCCATGAGTAGGAGGATAAAACTAATGGGGCATATGGTAGTAGATGACATGGTGGTCATCGATGAAATAGAGATGACACCTTTAAAGATGGCAGATTGTTGGACACTCCAGATAAGATAAGGGATAGACATATGTATGATTCTAGTTCTGATTTAGATAAGCACTATGATCATGATCGGTATCATCTTACAAGAGGAGTGATAAGAGGTATTTTCCAGAAAAGTTTAAGAAAGAAAATACACCTAATTTTAATGGAGAGGTAAATAAATCATAAGATGTAGAGGCACGGTTGCTAGGAATGAAGAAGTTCTTCAAATTGCATGACTATTTAGAGAACATGAAAGCTAGAGTGGCTACAGTCAGTCTCAAAGAAAAAGTAGAAATTTGGTGGGAGGACATGAAGAATGTCATAGGTATAAATGAGAAAGATTTAACTTGGAGTGAGTTTGAGCAGCTATTCAAGAAGAAGTATTTTTCAGAAAGATAATTTGATGACAGGGCAAAGGAATTCTATGAGCTAAAAATGGGATGCATAACAGGTGATGAGTACACTAGTAGATTATTGGATTTGCTAGGGTATGCGTCTTACCTCAAGGAGGATAATGCTAATATTTAGATATTTTTTAGTGGGTTACCGATTGCATTCAAAGATAGGAATATGTTTGACAAGCCTAGATATTTGGAGGAGGCTATCCAGAAACTGAAGTATTGCTATGAATAGTCGAAGTACATAACTATGACGAAGCCATACTCAAGAGGCAATCCAAAGAACAAGGGAAAATGATATAAGAAGCGAGTAAAACCACATGATTCAAGTAACAAGAAGTATGTTGCACCACCTAAGAGGTTTAATGCATTAGATAGAGGACATGGACATAGATATGAGGAGCAGAATAAGGATCCCATGCGGTGTTGGACTTGTGGAGGAGATCATTGCTGAACGGATTTTCAACAATACCAGAGTGGTAGGCCTAAGATACACAGTGCGCATGAGGCACATAATGTTGGAGATGTTGGCTAGAGTATTCCACGTATCTATGTAGCATTGGATAAAAAATAGGCAGAGCATTAGAAATCTATCATTGAAATGGACGATAAGGTTTGTGATCAGGTTATTTCTATTTTGATTGATCCTGGATCTAATTATAGCTATCTTAGTCTTGACTTGCTGGAGAAGTGTGGTTTGAGTAAGGAACTATAAGTAGAGTCTTCATTAGCGCAGTTGGATATAGGTACAAAGGAGTGAGTTCATCATTGGGTAAGAGCTCGTGCATTTGATATGAATGGTATGCCTACCACAATGCTTTTGAATGTATTATCATTGGTTTCATACACTATGTTGTTGGGCATGGACTGATTCTATCTTCATAGAATGAAGGTAGACTGTTATGATAAATCCATTGAGTGTGTTGATTACAATGGAGAACCAAGAGTCCTATAGGGTAAGAAGAAATATACATCATTTACGATGGTGAAAGCTATGCAAGCAAAGCTAGTCACAGGAAAGGGTGTAAGCTATTCGTAGTACACATCTCTAGTGATAAGGGTAAGGATGTTGAGGATATAGATGTGTTGAGCAGGTATCCAATTTTGCAGCAGTTCAAGGATGTATTTCCTTAGGACATTACAAAGTTGCCACCTCACAGGGAGGTATACTTTTCTATTGAGTTAGTGTCAGGGGCAACTCCAACATCAAAAGCATGTTACAAGATGAGCATACTTGAGTTGGTTGAGTTAAAGTTGCAACTGAAGGAAATGTTGGGCAAGAGGTAGATTAGGCTGAGTGTATCACCTTGGTATGCACCAGTATTGTTTGTAAAGAAGAAATACGGAACACTCAAATTATGCATTGACTACAAGTAGTTGAACAAAGTGCCATCAAGAACATGTACCCTTTGCTGAGGATTGATGATTCTTTCAATCAACTCAAGGGAGCAACAATGTTCTCAAAGATCGACTTGAGATATGGAAACCATGAGGTACGCATCAAAGAGGAAGACATTTACAAGATTGGGTTTCGGACTAGGTATGGGAATTATGAGTTCATTGTTGTTCCATTTGTCTTAACTAATGCTCTAGCTACATTTATGTGTTTGATGAATAGCGTGTTGCATCCATATTTGGATAAGTTTGTTATTGTTTTCATTGATGATATACTTGCATATTCTAAAAATGAGGAAGAGAATGTTCAACATTAAGCAACAGTGTTGAGGTTGCTGAGGGAGAATCAATTGTATGCTAATCTCAGCAAGTGTAGTTTCTTTTAGACTGAGGTACACTACTTGGGACACATTGTCTCCAAGGAAGGTATTATAGTAGATCTAGAGAAGATAATGGCCATCATGGAATGGGCAGCTTCTAAGAATGTAGATGAGGTGAGATCTTTCATGGGTTTGGAAGAATACTATAGGAGGTTCATGAGGAACTTCTCACAGATTTCTTATCCTATCACATCATTGGAGAGGAAAGGTAAGAAGATCGAATGGACTAAGGAATGTGAGGCTAGCTTTTAGAAACTCAAACAATTTTTGACACGTGAACTAGTACTACAGATTGCAGATACAGATAGAGAGTTTTTGGTATGCACATATGCTTGCAAGAGAGGGCTTGGTGGAGTCATTATGTAGGATGGACATTTGGTATGCTATGAGTCCCAGAAACTAAAATAGCATGAGAATAACTACCGGACACATGATTTGGAGTTAGCAGCGATCATAAATGCATTGAATATGTGGATACACTATCTTCTTGGAAGAAGATTTGTACTTATGAGTGGTCACATTGGGTTGAGGTATTTTTTTTACCAATGAAATATGAATGCCAGGTAGGCTAGATGGTTGGCCATGATCAGTGATTTTGATTTCAAGATTAGGTACATCAAAACTAAAGAGAAGAGAGTGGCAGGTTCTCTTAGTAGACGGATACAAGGAAATCGCTTAGCAGCTATGAGCCCCTATGGGACAAATATACAAGATAGGATCTTGCGAGCAGGTTAGCAGGATGTCATATTTATGGACATTGTGCACAAGTTACAACAGAGTACTGTTATAAGTATAGGTAGTGGTATAGGTAAAGTTACATGTACATGTGCTAGTATAGGTATAGGTATAGGTATAGGTATAGGACATGGTACATGTATAGGTAGAAGTCCAGGTATAGGTACAAGTATAGGTGCAAGTGTAGGTGCACAGGGTATGGATTATTATCTTACAGAAGAAGGGTTGGTCAATTTCCCAGACAAGATATATGTACCGAATAATAGTGAGACCAAGGAGGTGATCTTGAGGGAGTTTCATGGAAAACCTTGTTCAGGTCACCCAGGGTATCAAAAGAGATTAAATACAGTGAAGAGATTTTATTATTAGCCAAATTTAAAGAGGGGTGTAGCAGAGTTTCTCACTAGATATTTTGATTGTCAGCGAGTGAAAGAAAAATGTAAACATCTAGGTGGACTACTATAGCCGATTACAATTCCTAAATGGAAATGGGAGGTTATTTCCATGGATTTCATCATAGGGTTTCCTAATATAGTGAAACAACATGATTCCATCATGGTGATTATGGGCAGGTTAAAAAAGGTTGCACACTTCATTCTGTCGAAGTCTATGTTCTCATCTAGTGATGTTGCACAGATATTCATCAAAGATGTAGTTAGACTACATGGTGTTCCAAAGAAGATTGTGTTAGACAAGGATGCGAGGTTCACTTCCGAGTTTTGGAAGGAGTTATTTTTAGGCTTAGGCACAGGGTTGGCCTTCAACAAACTTATCATCCACAGACAGACAGAGACGGTCAATAGGATATTGGAGGACATGTTGAGGATGTATCTGATGCATCAATAGAGGAAGTGGGAAGACTATCTCCCTTTGGTAGAATTCACATACAACAACTATTATCAGGAGTCACTAAGGATGATTCCTTTTGAAGCATTGTATGGGAGGAGTTCTAACACTCCTATCAGTTGGAGTGATTTGGTTAACAAGGTGTTGATTGGACCAGATATGTTGGCAGACATGGAACAGGAAATGTAGCTAATCAAGAAGAATCTAAAGGTAGCACAGTATAGGAAGAAGTGTTATGCAGATAGGGATAGGTTGTTCAAGGAGTTCCAAGTTGGGTAACAGGTGTACCTGCGCATCAAACTGAAGAAGAAATCCTTGCGGATTAGATCATGTGCCAAGCTAGCACCATGGTTTTGTGGACCCTTCAACATCATTGAGAGGATTGGGCTGGTATCCTATCGACTTTCACTACCTTCGACAACAAAATTCCATGATGTTTTCCATGTATCATTGCTTAAGACGTATGTTGAGGATGTTGATGATGTGATTGACTAGTTTGTATTACAGGTGGAACTACATGGAGAATTCCAGCCAGAGCCTCAGTGTATATTGAAAAAATAGGTACTCATGCTCTGGAACCGAGTAATTGAGCCAGTTAAAGTGCAATGGAAGTAGTTTGGGCCCAATGAAGCTAAATGGGAGATGGTGGATTAGATGCGATCTATGTATCTTTCCTTGTTTGTTAGGTGAGGTAAACAACTTCAATCTGGTGTTTTGGTATATGATTTATGATGGTTTGATATGTGCTTTATGGTGGTTTGGTATATGCTTTATGGTGGTTTGTTATATGCTATATGATGTTTCGATATATGCTTATATATGGTGTTTAGTATATGTTTTGATATATGGTTTGGTATATTATTTGGTATATGTTTTGGTATATATTTTTAGTAATGTTTCTATATGTGCACATGTATATAGATGTAAATACTTCCATGATCTATGTTATAAAGCTCCACTATGCATAAGGGTGTTATGTCATTCTGATTATGTTGTCATGTTACTATTCTATCACGTGGTTACGTTATCATGATCTTATGATGTCATGTGGAGTGGCACTCAACAAGATGATCATTATAAATACCATAATGAGTTGTGTTATAAAGCTTCACTATGTAGTATGTTGTCATGTTGTCATGATGTTTTGTTTGGAGCAGATGTTTCATTGTAAATACTACATTGAGCTGTGCTATAAATCTTGTTTAGTCAATTTAGTGTCCTAAATTACTTTGCATAAATTATCAATCAAGGCTTGTACGTTAATGAAGTTTAGTGCACTGTATGTGGTAGTTAACCCTTCTTACTTCGTTGTTTTGTATTTTATATTGTTTTGGGGTTTTATGTTCTTTACTTCCTAATGATGTACAATTTGAACTATGAGAAACCGAATCTAAACTTCCTAAAGGTGAACCAAGAGCTTAAAACTAGTCAAAATCTAAGTTTAAAGAAGGAAAAATGGAGCATCTATCCTATCTTCTCATCTAATCCTAATTCATGAATAATTCTTAAAACTAGAAGGTAAAGTTGTATGTCATGTTGAAATAAATACAGAGAATGAAATTAACTGAAGTACTTCTAGTTACCTTAACATTTAATTTTGAAGGATAACCTCCTTAAGATGGAATTCAAGAAACTTCTGTACTTCATGATTTACAAAAGAATAAAAACATGTAGAAGGTAAGTGATTGGTTTCAACCGTTATGTAAAGTGAATTCTTAGTCATTTAGTTTAGGATGGATATTAGCTTGAAATGGTGACCAAAAAAATTCATTAGTACAGTGCATTGACAACTTGAACTAGGAAGTAAATAAGAAAAACATTAAGTAAACTAATCAACAATGCATCCTCATTACTTTCAACCTTACTCTGTTTAGAAACAAAGTTGTTTCATTTATGAAATATACTGGAGAAATAAGACTGCATAATTGAATTCTAACATTAGGCTACTTTTTAAAACTAAAAGGAATCAAACTATAAGAAATCAACCTAAGTTATAAACATTACTAAAAGAAATTGAGGAATTTAAAACTGAACAAAAAGAACAAAACAAATGAAAAGAATACCTCCTTCAACTCAGGGGCCCTCTGCAACTGACTAGGTAGAGCTGCTAACTTAATTGAAAATGCTCCTTCAAATGATCATTAGTCAACACACGGATTTATATTATAAAACAGGAGCAAAAGTCCAAAATTACAAAGCTGATAAGTTTAAACTTAATACATCAAAAACTTCCAACCCCTTCCGGTCCTATTCGACTGGTATTCAAAACAAAATATTCATAATTGTATTTTGAGGAAAATTAGCTACAGGTGGTCTACACATATTAAAACCAGTCTATGTAAACGTTTGATTAGCTACAGGTGACTTGAATTCAAACAAAGTGGTTGCACAGAACCATTGACATAGGTTCCTGATCTGAGTTAATGATTCAATAGATCTTCTAGATTTATTAGTTAACCATGAAAGGGTAGACAAAGAGTCCTATTGCTTCCCGGCTTCATATGTTTGACTCCACCTTTGACTGTTGTCTTGAGCTAGCTTTTTTGTTGATTTGGGCTGGGTGACTAGGATAGGATCCATGTCGAGACGATTCCAGAGATGCCCATGTGGCCGGTTTCTTTGTTTGACACCTGTAACCTGTTCAACCATGGAAATATCTATCGAACACATGGTTAGCTGCAAAATAGGTTGTGTTTTATAACTAATTTGCAAAAAATTATTTCAAATATCAAAAACATAAAAGTATAACATGTCAATCATTTAATGTCCTCCTTGAGACAAAATCTATCATTTATCAGTAATGGGGATCTGTCTTTTATGGAAAAAAAGACAAAGAAGTGAGAAAATTTGTCAAATAGAGAGTAATTATGAGGTCTAGCATACCCCCACTGCAAAATCATTGCATGTCCCCATGCAATTTTTCCAAAACTGTGAACTCTTCTTTCTTATTGCATTTGCTCAAATACCTCTGCTAGTACATCTAACTTTCTTCTCTTGCTTCTCTTCGAAGTGACTGCCATCCTGAGTTTCTTCATGAGAAGTCTGTATTTAGGGTTGATGACTATTTTGTTCAAGTTTCTATTCTTCCTCTTCAACTTCCTATTCTACTTGTACCATAGCCCTAGGTGTAGTATTGTATTATCACGAATGGTTTTATCCAATTTTCTTTGTTCCTTCAGGTTTTCATTTTCTTTCCTGATATGCATGTTCAATATCTCTAACTCATAGATTTCCTGTTTGAGAGAGTCGGTTAGATGTTCTTGTGGATTTCCAGGTTGTTTTGGATTGGCTGAGGATTATAGATCCATTAAGGAACTTTTCTTTTCTAGTGATTCTATGTAATGATAAATTTGTTGTTGCACTTGATCTATTCCTAGGGTTCCTCTACTGGGGATGCCTTCAAATTAATGTTTAGGAGATTTTTGAGGACTGTATGTAAATGGAACATTATCAGGAGATGGTACTGGAGTTTCTTCTTCTAGATTTATGAACTATGTTCCCTTTGATGATACCTTCTTTACCATACCTCCGAGTCTAGAGCTCCTTCTAAGTTGCAGGGCATTTATTTTCTCCTCCTCTGTACCCTTTTCCTCCTTTCCTATCTTTTCCTACCTCTTGATTTGTTTCCTAATATCTGTCAAATTTTCAGAGATTAGTTGTTGATCATCTTGTTGTAATGAAGATTTAAGTTTGTTCTCAGTAATTCCCCCAACTTTCTTTTTTATCTTTCCTTTTTGCTTGATCTGCTCCCTGATCTCTGTCTTAGAGACTGGCTCTTCATCATTTTTCTGTGTGGAGGACTTAGGTTTTCTTTGAATGGTCATACTAGTCTTTTTCCTCTTACTCGTGACATTACCCTCTTCAGGTGATTCTGGTGCCTCTTGGAAATAGTTTTTTATCAAGAATTTTTCGCAAGTATCTCCTACTCTTTTCAGATAAAACTCAACCAATATTTTTACCAACCCATGAAGGTATATAGTCGTGTCTATGAATTCTATTTTCTTCTATACATTTGAATCCATCCTCCTTAGACTATTTAGAAGGAAGAAAGGGAGGTTGATGTTTCCATTTTCTAGAAAGTTCATCAATAAACATATATGATAAACATACATGCATTTGAATCTTCCCTCACATGTAATAATTTTTTTAAATATCAAAAGCATGCTTCTCCATTTATTTTTAAGTGCTGAAATAGGAATTCCTTTTCTAAACACAATGACATCAATACCTGGGTTCCTGAGGGTTACCTTCCATGATTCACTGTTAAATTCATTGTTTTTGAACCATCTCTCACCAAGTCTTGGCAGTTTTGTAGCCTCTGCTGTGTAAGATTCTGTTATTGCAAACTTAATGTCTCCAATCTCTACTTCTATACCATCGAATGATCTAGCAAAATATTTTGTGACCTGCTTGTGATATCCATCAATTTTTTCAATGAAATTGAGCCATCCAGCTTTCTACAACATCTCCTTGAGTTGTGGGTACCCTTCTATAAACTTTGCCCCTACGGGCTCTGCCCTGACAATGAGTCCCTTTTGGAAATAATACTGAGAAGGGGGGTGAATCAGTATTACCAGATCAATAATTTAAATTCCCAAACAGATTTGTATATGCTACTTCAGCTAAATGAAGTAGCATGTATATGTGATTATATTTAAAGCAACCAACCTATATGCATAGAAATTTCGATTTACCCAATTTATCATGAATTTAACTTTAGCCATTATATTAGAGACTTATTAGATAGTGCAGTAAAAGCACAATAAAGAATCGCACATAAGAAACACACATGAGCATCAAGATATAAGGCAGAGACCCAATGTGGGTGAAAACCACCTGCTGCTGTCATCTCTATCTTCTTTTAATCATAAGAAAATCTGTTTACAATCTTGTAATGGTGCAGACTCATACTAGTACGCAGGATTATACATGCAGAAGGTTACAACTTTCTCTCATTCTCTATATTCTACTGGAAGGGAGCTACAACCCCTAACTATTGTACTAGCTGATATGTTTACTAGTACGTAGGTGGTGACCTACAAAAGGCTACGACTTTCTTTCTTCCTCCAAGGACCATGTTTCATAAATTTTCAGACTCGATCCATCAACAACATCGTAACTGCATCAACCAATCAGTGATACTCAATCATCACGTTTTGAATCAAACACAACCGAATCAATTGATCACTTCGATAACCCATTGTTAAATCACAATCAATTTGATCATTCAGAATACTGTCACTAGAATACAATAACCAGAACCCAGAACTCTGCAATAGCAAACAGATTCAACTGAAACATACCTTATAAGGTATAAGCTACTTCCATGTGTCGAACCTGCATGTATACACTCTTTTCTCAAAGCCAACTAGCGTATACATATGCAAATATTAATTCATAACTCTGTAGCTATTCCAGACTTCAGTTATACCTAGATCATAATATTTACAAAATAACACATGTGTCAATATTCAAATCTATAATATACATGATGAAACCAAATAATGATAATTCATTTCAAGCCTCAAGATCCTGATCCAGCCTTATATCTTATCCTTCATCAACTGCTAAGTTTGACACCATAAGCCAATAACTTGCATACTAGATCTCACACTTCATTGGATATTCGATACTTGCACACTTGGCCTAACGATCTTCTCCTCCTTTTATAGTTTTAGGAATTTCTCAATACCATGGACCAATACCACTTAGGACCAATACCTAGGGTCAATACGTCGGACCAGATACCTTGGACCAATACCATCGATCAAAATACCATGGACCAAATACCTCGGACCAAAAACTTAGTTTTCTAAGGTATACACACTTTTCCTTCTGTGAAAGTGTGTTTGTATGTATACACTACATGTGGTTAGTGAACCAGTGTGTATACATAGCTTGGTCAAGGTGAACTTGCGTATACCTCTCTTTCTTCATTATGTGTAGTATGATCTGTAATTCTTTGCTGTTAACCTATTGTATTGTGATCTTTCATCTGAGTGAGTTGCCATCAAGGACAACACCTACAACATAATTTCAACAATCTCCCCCTTTGAACTTGATGGAAACAACAACACCAAGTCACTCTCCCCCTTTGACATTAAGGGCAAAGGGTCATGCTCCCCTTGAGTACATGCTGAATTCTCTGATATGTTGAAATGTATTGATTTAGCTCCCATGATTGAGTCCATGCTCCCGCTGAGCACAAGCAAAGTTTGCAAAAATATTTTCAAAAAGAATAACATGACTCTATACATACATCACGAATGACCTTCCTATCACCAATTACTCATACATATATCCATCTCCCAACCAAGTGGGGATATACCAAATTTGACTCATCCACCCAACCAAGTGGGGATATACCAATTGTTTATACATGAAAAAAACAAGAAATATTACATCATCCATCCCATGTAAAGTGGGGATATAAATCACATAATTTTTCCAAGAGATCCCATTCAAATGTATGAGAAGACATATCACACCATAGACTTTTACATGACTTGAGCAACCAATGGTATAAATATCTGAAGCCATAGCTGGACTCAGCAACCATAATGCCAATAATGTTGAATGTATGTGAAGGCTAATTCTCCCCCTAAACCGGTGCTACTTGTGCGTTTTTAACAGGTCAAAGATCAAGGCATCTTTGTTAGTCAGATAAAATTAATGAACATAGCATATCATCAATATCAGTCACAACATCCATATCAGGGCCTGCCCCACCAGTTTTCTTGCTTCAAAAACATATATGTTCCTTGGCCCACAGAAACCCACGTGTGTATGTGACTTCACTTTAGGAAACACACGTATAATCACCTTTCTCTGAAAAAATGATTTAACAACAGGATGATGTAGCAACTACTCCCAACTTTTGTATGAGATATTCAAATGTCTCTCTGGGCAGTGGTTTAGTGAATATATCAGCAACCTTTTCTTTGGAGGGAACATATTCCAATTTGACCTTTTTTTCAAGAACTTGTTCACGTCCAAAATGGTATTTGATGGGTATGTTCTTGGTCTTGGAGTGCATGATTGGATTCTTTGAAATACTGATGGCACTTGTATTATCACATAAAATGGAGATGGGTGGATTGCATGTGATTTGAATGTCTTGCAATGTTTGCATCATCCAAAGTAGTTGCGTGCAACAAGATGCAACAACCACATATTCTGCTTCAACTGTAGATAACACAATTGAAATTTGTTTCTTACTGAACCAAGACACTAACCTGGAACCCATATAGAATGCACCACCACTAGTGCTTTTTCTGTCATCAATGTTTCCTACCCAATCTACATCTATATATGCATGAAGAGTAAGATCTATATCTGTAGGATACCATAAACCAAAGTCCTATGTTTCTTGAAGATATTTGAAAATACTTTTGACCACCTGAAGGTGTGATTCCTTTGGATTTGTTTGGAATCTTCAAACTATTCCTACTGCATGCATGATGTCAGGTCGAGTATCTGTTAGATAAAGAAAATTGGCAATCATGGATCTGCAAGTTGGTTGATGTACTGCTGCTAATTCATTATTTGAGCTGAGACTACATCCTGTTACCATTAGGGTACATACAAGTTTAGAATCTTCCACGCCATAGTTTTTCAAGATCCGTTTGAGATATTTTGTTTTTGAAAGAAAAATACCATCTTTATTCGGTTGAACTTGTAGACCAAGAAAATAGGTAAGTTCACCAAGCAAGGACATTTCACATTCTTGCTGCATTACTAAAACAAAGTTCTAACTCATGGATTCTTCATTGCTACCAAAAATGACATCATCAACATAAACAACAATTATTAGCAATTTATCAGTGTCAATATTTGTATATAGATTCCTATCTGCTCACCCTTTTGAAAAACCCTGTTGGTGTAGATATTTGTCAAGGCTATAATATCAGGCCTTTGGAGCCTTTTTTAAACCATAGAGAGCCTTTCTGAGCCTGCATACAAGTTTTGCATCATTTCCAAGAATGAATCCTTTTGGTTGTTCAACATAGACTTATTCTTCTAAATCTCCATTAGGGAAAGCAAATTTTACATCCATTTGGTATACATTGAATTTCTGAAAGCTAGAAAGAGTGAGAAACATCCTTATGGCTTCAAGTCTAGCAACAGGTGCAAACGTTTCTTCAAAATATATACCTTCTTGTTGATCATACCCTTTAAAAACAAGTCTCGCCTTGTTTCTAATAACTTCTCCATTTTCATTCAGCTTGTTTTTGAATATCCATTTAGTTCCTATGGTATTTTTATCATGAGGTCTAGGAACTAATTCCCAAGTATTATTATTTTCAATTTTCTAAAGTTATTCATTCATGGCCTTTACCAAACATTCATCTTTGCATGCTTCTTTTACATTTTGAGGTTTGGTGGAGGATAGTGATGCTAGATAGATTGAGGTTTCTGTAATAGTTCTTCTTGTCTGTACACTTGCCTCTTTTTCGCCTAAAATTTGAGTTTCTGGATGATTTTTCTGAACATACCTGGACGAAGTCTTTCTTATACCATTATCTCTTCTTCTGGTGCTTCATTGGTTTCTTCTTTAGAATTATTTTGATTTGATGTAGGAAAATAATCCCCACTTCTTCATTGTCGTAATCTTCAGTTTTTATTTGTTTTGGAATTTTGCATGCTTCATCAACTACAACATCAATACTTTCAACAATACTCCCAAGTCTTTTATTATAACATTTATATCCTTTAATTTGGGAAGAGTAACCAAGAAGAATACCTTCGTTTGCTCTGGGTTCAAAGTTACCAAGTTTTTCATCGGTCCTTTTGATATAACATTTTCTTCCAAAAACTTTATAGTATTTTACAATAGGAGTATTACCATACAAAATTTCATGTTGAGTTTGAGTGTTGCTTAACCGAACATTTGCTTGGTTGAGAATAGTTACAACGACGAATGCAGCTTCACCCCACAACGTTGCAGAAGTTTCAGATTCATCTAGCATAGCTCGAGCCATTTGTTGAACATTTCTGTTCACTCTTTCTACCACTCCATTTTGCTAAGGAGTCCTTGCAGTGGATAACTACCTTTTTATTTCATGTTGTTCACAAAAGTCAAAGAATTCATCCGAGGTAAATTCGCCTCCTCGATCAGATCTGAGGCATTTGATTTTGCGATCTGATTCATTTTCAACCAAAGATTTGAAGGCTTTGAACTTTTCAAATGCTTCACCTTTATGCTTTAGAAGACTTATCCAACACATTCTGGAAAAATCATAAATGAACAAAATAAAATATTCTTCTCCACGAGGTGACTTTTTCCTTGATGGTCCACATAAATCAGTATGAACAAGTTCAAGAGGCTTACTAGCTGACCCTTCTTTTTCAATGAAGTGAGATCCATTTTTCTTACTGAATTGACATGGTTTTCATATTGTATTTTTAGGAATGCTGATATATGGAAGATCACGAATAGCCTTGAATCTGCACATTTTTCTTATTTGAGAAGAACTTAGATGTCCCAATCTTCTATTCCATAGCTAGATTTCATCATTTTTGCTTATATAACACTGTTGTTCTCCTCCCATGAGTATGTAGAAGTTGTTTGGAGTTCTTTGATCACATTTTCTCCTGTATGAAGCTCAAGAACAACACATCCATTTGATCGAAACACCGCTTCATTTCCTTGATCACACATTTGATTGACACTCAACAGGTTATGATTTAGACCTTCTTCATACATAACATTCCCAACTTTAACCTTCTCTTTTAGGAAAACAGATCCTTTACCTTTTATGATAGCAAGAGTGTCATTTCGAAATGAGACATTCTTTTCCTTTTCTAAGGCATTATATGAGTGAAGTTTTTCTTTGTCACCTGTCATGTGTTTTGAGCATCCACTTTCGATGTACCACTAATTTTCTTGTCCTTATGCATACAAGGCTATACCACATCTTTCTGTTTGAGGTTCTTTCTTTCTCCATATCTTGGGATTTAATGGAGTTTTCTCCTTTTGAGATGTTTGCCAAAATTTTCTCCTGCATTCAGATTCTTCATGGCCAAAGTTGTTATAGATTGAGCATTCTATTTCATTTTCAAGAAGAGAAAAGTTATTATAGGAACTTTTGTTGATCCTTATCACATTCCTTTGATTTCGTGCTTCTCTAGTCATAATGGTTTTGTAAGCAACACATTGAGCAGATTTGTGTCCAAAAGTATGACGTGAGAATCATTGACCATTAAAGAAGTTCCTGCGATTGTCGAAGCTATTGACCTGGTGATTATAGTTTCTATTGATATTCATCTTTGAAGCAAATTGGGTATGATTTACCTGAGGTTAGTTGTGGCTTATGGTGATCCTTGAAGAAAATTGAGCCTGATTTCCCTGGTGATCTACTTTATGCCTTTGCTGACGATTCTCATATTGTTCACTATTCTTTGTTGCATCAAGATAGCTTTTAATGGAGGTTGACGGCTTCTGTGATTGAGATGATTCTTCATTATATCCAAGACCTATCTTTACCAGAGGAGAACACTGTACTCTGATAATTTCATTTAAGGCTTCTGATCCTTTACCAAATCTAAGATTGAGAGATTTTGTTTTCTCAAGATCTTTTCTTAGACCCACAATTTCACATTCTAGTTTTTCATTGTGTTTTTATTTTTTAGCAAGTTGGTATGTCAAGGTATCTATAATCATATTCTTTTCTTCTAAATAAATTTTGAGTTTAGAGATTTCTTCATGAAGGTCATCCTCTCCTAAAGAATCCAAAAAATTATCATTGTCATAAGCCATTAGAAGTCTATAGTCATTACTATTTTCATCTTCATCACTATTTGATAAACCATCACTATCTCCATCAGTATAGTAACTCTTTTACCTACACTTTGTTTTCTATTCCATTTTGCAGATTCGTTCCCTTTATCATATTTATCTTTATGAGGACATTTGGTAGCATAATGACCGACTCTACCATAAGAAAAACATTTGAAGCGTATTCTACCTATAAATCTTTCAGAACCCCATTGAAGCTTCTTGACAAAGTTTACTTCATCTTCTTCTTCTGAAATATGTCCCGATTCATTGAGTTCTTCCTTTCCTTTTGCTGAAGCTTTAAATGCAGCTTCTCTCATATCTGATGGGCCTCCTTTTCTCATCTCAAAGGCAGTTAATATTTCGTGAAGCTATGTCATAGTGATAGTCTATAGATCTTGTTTTTCTTCTATGGTAGATACTTTTGATTCATATTTAGCAGACAAGGATCTTAAAACTTTCTCAACTAAGGTAACTTCTTTTATCTCGTCACCTAGATTCTTCATACAATTAACAACGTCATCTATAAGTAAGAAGTAACTAGCTATACTTTCATCATTGTGCATATTAAGAGTCTCATATTGAATTCTGAGAGTTTGCGGTTTAGCACGTTTTACGTAAGAGTCTCCTTCACAACTTAGAACGATTTTGTCCCATATTTCTTTGGCTTATTTGATGTACATAACTTTGAAATCTCCAATTGTGACGGACTTCCAAATAATGTATTGAAAGCCCTGACATTGGTTTCATATTGCTTTTTATCTGCCGTATCTGTGGGAATTGCTAATGAAAATGTATATCCTCCTTCCACTATTTCCTAATCATCCGTTCCAAGTGATTGTAAACAGGTTGTGGTTCTTATATTCCAATAAAAAAAGTTGCTCCCATGAAAGATTTGTGGTCTGATGGATCCCATGCTTTCTTGATTACTCATGATGATGGATTTCCCTTCAAGCGATCAAGCTTCTTCTAAAGGACCTGCTCTGATACCAATTGTTGAAAATAATACGGGGCGGGGGGGAGGGGGGTGTGGGGAAGGGGTGAATCAGTGTTATCAAATCAAAAATTTAATTTCCTAAACAGATTTGTATGCGCTACTTCAGCTAAGTGAATTAGCGTGTATACATGACTGTACTTAAAGTAACCAGTGTATATGCAAATAACTTTTGATTTACCCAATTTATCATGCATTGATCTTTAACCAATATATCAGAGACTTATTAGACAGTGTAGTAGAAGTAGAATAAAGCATCACACATAAGCAACACACGTGAACACCAAAATATAATGTGGAAACCCAATGTGGGTGAAAACCACCTGTTTTTGTCGTCTCTATCAACTTTTAATAATAAGAAAATATGTTTACAATATTGTACTGGTGCAGACTCATACCAGTACGCAGGCTTCTACCAGCAGAAGGTTACAACCTTCTCTCGTTTTCTAGCTTCTACTAGAAGGGAGCTATAACCACTTAACTCTTGTACTAGCCAATATGTTTACTAGTACATAGGCAACAACCTACAAAAGGCTATGACCTTCTTTCTTCCTCCAAGGACCACGTTTCATAAATTTTCATACTAGATCCATCAACAACATCAAAACTGCATCAACTAATCACTGAGACTCAATCATCATTTTCTGAATAAACCACAACTGAATCAATCAATCACTTTCACAACCCATCGTTAAATCACAATCAATCTGATCATTTAGAATATTGTCACCAGAATATAGTAACCAGAACCCAGAACTCTGTAACAACAAACTGAAACAACTGAAACATACTTTATAAGGTATACACTATTTCCATATGTCAAACCTTCATGTATATGCACTTTTCTCAAAGCCAACCAGCATATACATCTGCAAATATTATTTCATAATTCTGTAACTATTCCAGACTTCAATTATACCCAGATCATAATATTTACAGAATAACACATGCGTCAGTATTCAGATCTAGACTATACATGATCAAACCACATAATGATAATTCATTTCAAGCCTTAAGATCATGATCCATCATTAGATTTTATCCTTCATCAATCACTAAGGTTCATCCTTGGTTCAGATCAAGCACAACACCATAAGCCAATAACTTGCATACTAGATCTCACACTTCATCACATATTCGATACTTGCACACCTGGCCTAATGATCTTCTCCTCCTTTTATAGTTTTAGGCCCTTCTCAATACCATGGACCAAAACCACTTAGGACCAATACCTTGGACCAAATACCTAGGGTCAATACCTCAGACCAAAAACCTTGGACCAATACCATCGATCAAAATACCATGGACCAAATACTTCAGACCAAAAACTTAGTTTTCCAAGGTATAAGAGCTTTTCCTTTTGTGAAAGTGTGTGTACGTATACGATACTTTTGGTTAGTTAACCTGCATGTATACGCAACTTGGTCAAGGTGAACCTGCATATACCTCTCTTTCTTCATTCTGTGTAGTCTGATCTATAATTTTTTTGTTGTTAACCTGCTGTACTATGATCTTTCATCTGGGTGAGTTGCCATCTAGGAAAACACCTATATCATAATGCCAACAATCCCATGGTCTGTATTTCATAGAATTTTCTAACCTTCAGAATTACTCTCCTGGTCTATGAAATGGACTAACTGCGGGTATGGTGAAAAAGAACTATGGGTTTGCGTGGAATAAGTAGATGGTGAGGGTTTGGAGAGACATGAATATGTTGGTCACATCGTAGTTTTTACCGTTAATAGATGGAGTTATTGGAGACCGTTTAAGTGCAGAGTATGGAGAACGTAGTGGAGGTGTGGTATGATGAAATCATTATAGACCGTTTGGTATAGAATGTGGAAGATGCGGCGGAGATGTGGTATCATGAAGTGGCAATCAAATCAAATGATGACTTGTTAAGGAGACATACGATTATTCATATTATACATGACTTATATTGATGACTCGTTGTTTGAAATAAATTTGCATTTTAACTTTAGAACTTAACCTTTTGCTCGATAATTCTTTTGGTGTTCATCCATAGGTACTTTGAGCATGGTTGATCTCGAAAACTTGATTCTTCAATTTCCCTGCATTCATGATTTATTTGTGAGATGTATAATTGTGTCAGAGCTAATAAGTAAGTTGTAGCTACAGAATCAGATTAGTTGTGGAATGGAATCAATTGCAAAATGTGAAAATAAGGAAAAGTGAAATATGGATTATGGAATATGGATGTAAAAATAAAATGGAAATGAATTATGACAGTGAGATGGAATGAGATGTAAGATAAAATTAAAAATAGGGTGAAATGGGGTAAAACTGTAAAAAGATAAAATGTAAATGAAATATGACAGTGAGATGAAGTGGAACTGTAGAAAAAATGAAGACAGAATGAGATGGAATGAGATGATAAATTTACAGATTCTAAACTATAAATGAATGTAGCTTTTTGTCACTACTTATTACAGAAAGGAAATCAAAAATATAGGATGTCAGAAATCCTTGATTTTCACCCTGTATTTTCTGTATAAGGATGTCAATCAATGATTGGTTTTCAACCTCATAAAAGTTTTTTTTTTTTTTATCATTTTTTTTTAGGAAAAATAAAGACTAAGTTAGTGGAGAAGAATAATTCTTCTTCATTAGCTTCATTTCATAGTTATCCTGGAAAATCTCAATGAACTCCTCCCTTGAAACTGGTTTTTGATATATCTTCAACCGATGACCATTCACAAGATGAGGTATTTTGCTTCCATCTATCGTTCTTTTCTTTACTGCTCCATTATGAAAGACTTCTTAAATCTCATATGGCCCAAGCCAATGAGTTTGAAAATTCGCTTCAAAATCTTTGAACATTGAATCGAACAACAGTGTCCAATCTCCTGCTTGAAACTTATTCTCCTTAATATATTTGTCATGCCATTTAGCCCTCTGCTGTTGGACTATACTGGTTCTTTGGACTACATCTTGCCTGATTTCATCAAGTTCATTGAGTTGCTCCAATCTATGTTTCTATGCCTATGATAAATCCAATCACACTTGGACTGCCATCTTGAAGTTTTTGATTTGAAACTCTATAGGGAACATGGCCTGTTTCCCATAAACAAGTTCATAGGGAGTATGTCCCATTGTGTTCCTCCATGTAGTTCTATAGACCCATAAGGCTTTAGGAAGCCTTTCTGTCCAATCTCTTCTATGTAGATGCATAGACTTAGTGAGAATTCCTTCAATCACCTTATTTGTAGATTCAACTTGACCCTTTTCCCGTGGATGATAGGGATTAGATTTCCTATGTTTGATCTTGTAATCTTCCACAAGACCCTTAACCATTTTAGATGTAAATTAAGATCCCTGATCTATCACGGTTTCTCTTGGAACACCAAAATGAGTGAAGATGTCCTCAAAAAGAAAATTAACTACAAATTTTTCATTAGCAAAAGGTAATGCTTTGGCCCTACCTATTTAGTGACATAAACAATGCATACCAATATACACTTATTTCTCTTAGATGAAGGATTAATTGGCCCAACAAAATCTAAGGCCCATTTTTAAAAAAGGTTCAATGAGTACCTGAATTTGTAGTGACATTTCATTTGAAGGAGCATGTTTCCATACCCTCTGGTAGCTGTCACACCTCCTGACATATTCTTTGACATCTCTGAAGATGGATGGCCAATAATATCCTAAAAAAATGATTTTATATGGGCTGTCCTCTTGTCAGCAAAGTGTCCACCACACGACTCATCATGACATGCCTTAAGAATCTTAGGCATTTCATCCTCCCTAACGCATATTATGATCATAAGATCTGGGCCTATTTTATACAATTCATTAGTGATCCATAAGTATCTTGAACTTATCTGAATGCTTTTTCTTTTTTCTCTAGGAAACAAATGTGAAGGTAATTTCACTGTGACTAAGTAATTAGCAATATCTTCAAACAAAGGAGTTTGAGTAGTCACTGCAAAAAGATATTCATCAGGAAACTTATCTTCAACCAGAATGTCATCTTTGATATTTTGAATTCTTGACAAGAAATCAACAACTGTCTTTTGTTTTCCAGGTCTGTCTAGAATAGTAATAATGAATTCTTGCAACAGTAAAAGCCATCTTGTAACTCTTCCATTAGTAATAGGTTTATTCATTAAATATCTAATTGCAGAGTGATCTGTATGAACAAAGGTTTCATAGCCTGTTATATAATGTTGAACTTGTTGATTGTATGAACAAAAACTAAAAATTCCTTTTCAATTACAATATAGTTGAACTCAGTGGGAGTCATATTCTTACTTGTATAGTAGATGGCATAGGGAATCAGGTCTTTTTGTCCTAATACAGCTCTCAGAGTTGTATCTGAAGCATCTGTTGAAATGTGAAAAGGTAGTTTCCAATTTGGAACTCTCAAGATATCTGCTTCACAAATTTTTGTTTTTAAAGTCTCAAATGCTAACTGGTAGTCAAGATTCCAATTAAATTCACAAAATTTGGTGAGTAATTTGAAGAGTGGGGATCCTATTTTAGTGAATTTTTCTATAAATCGTCTATAGTATCCTATAAATCCTAGAAAACTTTGAACATCCTTTTGGCAATTTAGAATTGATAATTTAGAGATAACTTCAACTTTAGATTTATCAACTTTAATTTGATCTCCTAAAATGTGATGCCCTAAAACAATACCTTGTGTAAACATCATAAAAAAAAAATCATGGCTTAGTGAAAGGTTTGCTTCCTTACATGTTTTAAGAAATCTTTCCAAATTTTCCACAGCTTCTTCGAATGTATTCCCATAGACTATAAAGTCATCCATATATACCTCTACACAATCATGTATTAGATCAGAAAACATTCCTAGTACTTCTCTTTGGAATGTTGCAGGTGCATTACATAACCCAAAAGGAAGTACTCGGTATGCATAAGTTTCCCATGGACAAGTAAATGTGGTTTTATCTTGATCTTCAAGTGCCACTTGAATTTGATTGTAACCACTAAAACCATCCAAGAATGAGAAATACTTCCTACCTGCTAATGTATCTAACACTTGATCTATAAAGGGCAAAGGAAAATGATCTTTCAGGGTAGCTTTATTCAATTCTCGGTAATCAATGCACACCCTCCATTTACCATTCTTTTTAGGCACAATCACTAAAGGGGAAATCCATTGGGTGTCTGAAATTGGGTAAATGAAGTTTACATTCAGCATTTTTTGCAGCTCTTCCTTCACAATTTCCCTAAGATTTGGATTCATCCTTCTCTGAGGTTGTTTGATAGGTCTACAATTTTCTTCAATGTAGATGTGATGTATACAAGTCTTAGGACTAATTCCTTTCATGTCAGTATATTCCCATGCATATGCAGTAGAATGTTGTTGCAATGTCCTGATTAGCTTTTCCTGTTGTCATTTCTCCAAGTTATTGTTTATGTTATGTTCTCCCTAGAAAGATTTCAATTGTAGAGCTACCAAATTCTTCCATAGAATAAGGAGACATATGCCTAGATGACAAATATTCAATATTGGATTTTTCTTGAAATTGATCATGTTCATATTCTAGAGATGATTCAAAATTTTCCATTGTATTTAAGATTTGACTATCTTCACTAATATCTGAAATAGTAAAGAGAGGTTGAATGGCATTTTCATCATCAATCCATTATTTTTCATCTATTTATGTGATTGTTCTTGCTGGAGGATATAGAGTGAATTTCTTTGTTGAATTCCTGTCAAAAATATACATATCACCAGATCTGCATCTAATGAAAGCATCAGTTGTGGCCAACCAAGGTCTTCCTAATATGAGTGGATGTCCTCCTAGATTGTTCTTGGGTGTTAAGATCATAAAATCAACAGTATATTCCCAAGAATCTAAGGATACTGAAATATCTTCTAACACTCCCTCTGGTTTTATTACAGACCTGTCCGCTAATTGCAGTAATGTAGGGGTGTAAAGAAGATTAGGAAGCTCGAGTTGTTCCATGGTTTGTTTGATCATGATGTTTATTGCTGCCCCTAAATCAATCAATGTATTTGGAATTTCAAATCCCTTGAAATGTGTTTTCACAATTGGACTTCCTAGATCTACATATTTTTGTATGGAAAATTTTCCCATCATTATATCTATTATTTTTCCTACCAGGTGAATTCTTTTTGTCTCTTTCGCTTTTCTTCATGGTTTATTTATGCTCAATTCCTTTATTGTTTTAGCTACGATTGGAATCTCTTTAATGGCTTGTAACAAAGGAATTTTTATACATACATTTTTTAATTCATCTTGAAATCATAATTAGGCAACATGATTTGCTTTTCTACTCCTCTATCAACTTGTAATATTTCAGGAAAAGGAGGTGCAAAAGCAGATACTGGTTGCTCAATGATAGGAGTTGAGTTAACTGGTTCTTTCTATTTTTCATTTTCAATATTTTGGTTTTGCAGAGATGTTCCCTCAAAACTTTTATTGGATAACTACAGAATGCCTTTCCTTTTCTAATATCCTATCAGATGTTAGTTGAACATCATTGAGTTCCAGAGGAGTGATCATATAAGTAGGAAATTGTTTTCCTTCAACCATGTAAGTATTATGAGGATTTTTATTGTTGGGGTTTGGTAATGGTTGGGCAGGTAGCTGATTTGGTCTCTGCTGAAATGGAAGTAAGAGTTGAGGATTTTTTCGTGGAAATGGTAATGAAAGTTGAGGGTTCTGATTTTGAAGTTGTGGCTGCTGATTTTGTTGTGGAATGTGTGGGGGAGGATAATTCTGATATGATGGAGGATATTGATAATATTGAGAAAATATCCCATAAGTATTTTGTACTCCTTCTGCCCAAGGTTGAGATTGAGGTTGAGGCCAAGGTTCCTGCCAAGAATTCCAATTTGGTGGGAGCTAAAGATACATTTGATTGTTAAATCCCTAATTTTGTGACCCCTGCCAAGGTTTTCTAGAGACAAAGCAAAGAGGTTTTGCTAAATTTGGAACTGTTTCTTCTTGAAAAACAACCTTAAGAATTGGAATCAAAGGAAAACCCTTGGAATCATGATTCTCTGAGAAAATCATACAAGTCTCTATAATTTTTGCATCCAAATGGCATTCTCTTATAGCATGTTTTTTTCTGCATTTTGGATAGAAAATAACTAAAGCATCAGCCTCGATTTTTTGCTTGTTTTGCAACTTAAGGATGTCTATTTTCTCACTAAGACAACCTAGAATATATGTTTTAAATTCATCAAGCAAATTACCAATTTATGCCCAACTCACTGATCCAGTTGCAGATTTATTTACTTTAACAAGAGAAGGATCTCTTAGATCTTTCCCAGTTTTGGATTTCCCTCTTGAGAGTTGAACACATAATTCTCCTATGTCATTTAATGGGAGTTGAGAGATATCTCCCTTCCCCATCATGTTAAGTATATCTATCCACTCATCTCTAATGGCTTTTAATAAAAGAGCTTTTAAGGTATCTTCATCTAAATTGTCCATCTTTGCTCTTTTCAAATTATAGTTGAATCTCTCAATCAAACCCTCTAAATTTTTATCCTCTCCTTGCATCATTTTGAACACTTCATCTTTGTGAATGGTAGGCATGCAATAATCCAAATACCTATCCAAAAACACTTTTTTCATGTCATTCCATGTTCTAATGGACTGAGTGAGTAACCCCATGAACCACTTCAAAGCATCTCCTTTCAGTGTTGAAGGGAACAAATTAAGTTTTTGAGAGTCTTCTAGATAATATTAGGTTTTGAACAAGACTTAAAATTCAAATAAAATTTTTTCATGATCCTCACATTTTAACCCATGGAAGTTTGGGAGGACAGAAGGTGAGATATTTTTCATTGTGGCATTTGTTTCTTCATCCACTATAGGGAGTCCAAAAGTATTATCTATTTCCCTATTTTCTCTGCCTCCTCCATTATTTTCTCTACCTTCTCCATTATTTCCTCTACCTCTCCCTCTACCCCCTCCTCTAAACACTGTGAATTCTCCATCCTCACCTTCTTCTGCCATTATAGTTTCTTCAGAGGTAGTATAGGGTTCAACCTGCAAGGTTACCTTCTCCTCCTCTAGTTCTTCTATTAATGGGATATGAAAGAGAGGTTCTACTTCTTATTCCTCACCAGGTGTTCCTAATTCTTCAACTAAAATGTGCTCCCTTGTAGAGGTGAAAAAGGCTACTCCTACTGTTGGAGACCCAATATTTTTCTCCTCTAGGACTAACTTGGTAGATGAAGTAGGAGATTCTTTTGATTGGATTTCTGCCCCTAGAATTTTAGGAGTTCTATGGCTGGGAGTATGAGCTTGGGATGGATGTGTATCACTTCTTGTTCTTGGTGGAGTAGGTGGTGTTGTAGGAATTGAACACTTGCCTCTAGCTATAAATCCACCCCTACAGTCTCTTTCTCTATGCATATCATGTTTTTTTGAATGTAAGAGATAAGATTACCTAGTTACACTTCCCTGGCAATGGCACCAAAATGTTCAGTCAATTTAGTATCCTAAGTTGCTTTGCATAAATTATCAACAGAGGCTTGTACGCTGATGAAGTGTATGCACTGTATGTGCTAGTTAACCCTTCTTAATTCGTTGTTTTGTATTTTATATTATTTTGGGGGTTTATGTTCTTTGATTCCTAATGATGTACAATTTGAACTATGAGAAACTAAGTCTAAATTTCCTAAAGGTGAACCAAGAGCTTAAATCTAGACAAAATCTAAGTTAAAAGAAGGGAAAACAGAGCATCTATCCTATCTTTTCATCTAATCCTAGTTCATGAATAATTCTTAAAACTAGAAGGTAAAGTTGTAAGTCATGCTGAAATAAATACAAATAATGAAATGAACTGAAGTACTTATAGTTACTTTAACCTTTAATTTTGAAGGATAACCTCATTAAGATGGAATTCAAGCAACGTTTGTACTTCATGATCTATAAAAGAATAAAAACATGCAGAAGGTAACTGATTGGTTTCAACCCTTATGTAAAGTGAATGCTTAACCATTTAGTTTAGGATGGATATCAACTTGAAATGGTGACGAAAAACATTCATTAGTACAATGCATTGACAACTTGAACTAGGAAGTAAATAACAAAAATAATGAGTAAACTAATCAACAACGCATCATCATTACCTTCAACCTTACTCTGTTTAGAAACAAAGTCATTTCCTTTATGACATGGATTGGAGAAACAAGACTGCATAATTGAATTCTAACATTATGCTACTGATTAAAACTAAAAGGAATCAAACTATAAGAAATCAACCTAAGTTATAAACACTTCTAAGAGAAAATGAGCAATTTAAAACTAAACAGGAAGAGGAAAACAAATGAAAAGAAAACCTCCTTTAGTGTAGGGGCCCTCTGCAACTGACTAGGTTGAGCTTGTAAATTAATTCAAAATGCTCCTTCAAATGATCATCAGTCAATACAAGACTTTGTATTATAAAATAGGAACAAGAGTCCAAAATTATAGAGTTCATAAGTTTAAACTTAATACATCGAAAATTTCAAACCCATTCTGGTCCTATTCAACTTGTATTTAAAAGAAAATATTCACAACTGTCTTTTGAGAAAAATTAGCTATGGGTGGTCTACACGTATTACAACCAGTTTGCGTAGATGTTTTGATAAGCTACAGGTGACTTGAATTCGATGAAAGTGGTTGCACAAAACCATTGACACAAGTGGCTGATCTGAGTTAATGATTCAACAGATCTGTTGGATTTATTAATTAACCACGAAAGGGTAGACAAAGAGTCCTATTACTTATGGGTTTCATATGTTTGTATCCACCTTTGATTTTGGTCTTGAGTTGGCATTTTTGTCGATCTGGGCTAGGTGACTAGGATAGGATCCATGTCGAGATGATTCCAGGGACGCCCATGTGGCCGGTTTCTTCGTTTTATACATGTAACCTATTCAACCATGGAAGTGGCTATGGAACACATGGTTAGCTGCAGAATAGGCTGCGTTCCATAACTAATTTGAAAAAAGTTATTTCAAATAGCAGAAACATAAAAGTATAACATGTCAATCATTTAATTTCCTCCTTGAGACAAAATCTATCATTTATCAGTGATGGGGATCTATCTTTTATGGAAAATAAGAGAGATAAGTGAGAAAAGTTGTCAAAGAGAGAGTAATTATGATGTCCAACAAAGCTCCATGAGAAGTATGTCTTATTTCAGTAGGTTTCTAAGGTATATGTGTGATTGAATACCGAGGACGGTGTCCCCCAAGGGGAAGGATTTTGTAATAGCCTTGGTGAAAATTACATGCAATAAAAGTTTAAAATAATAAACATGGATGATGGGAAACTTATTCCAAGCTGAATGTTGCGCGGAAACATAGTGATGGGGATCACTTATGATTGGTTATGGCTAAGGAAATTTCCAAAGGAAATGGCTAAGGCTTTGGAAAGGAAAATTGGCATTTTTATCACATTTATTTATGAAAATAATGGAAATTAGGAGAAAAGGGAGGTGAAAGGTCACAAGTTCCATGTGAGGATGAAATTGAAGGAAAACAATGAAAAATTAAGAATATAGAGGCCTCATTCATAAAAAGGCTTTTGAGGATCAATTGGTAACCTTTTTTTAGTTCAGTTTTGGAACTCTCTCATTATTCTCTCTCTCTCTCTCTCTCTCATACTCTTGGAGACTTAGATTTTTCCTTGAGAACTCATGGAGGGTGTGGAAAACTTGGATTCTTGGAGAAAGAAGGTAAAGGAAGAGCAGGAAAGCACAAGAAGGCATCAAGATCAACAACTACATCATATATCCTTACAGGTACCAAGTTGAATTTATGGTTGCTTCACTAGTTTTGGCATGCATGGCATATACATGTGGATTTTTGGTTGTGATATCTCATTTGCATAGAGGATGGTTGGGATTGAGAGTGGATTGCCTAGCCTTGCCATTTCCTAGACAACCATGGTGATTATGGGTTTATTTTCATGGTTGTGTTTTTGGTATGTTATCATGTTTCCTTAGCTTGGGTTGAGTTACTAGTCCCGGAGCCTTCATTGGACAAACTCTATGGAGCCCTTGGTGGGTTGAGTTACTAGTCCTGGAGCCTTTGTTGGAAAAATGCTCTAAATCCCTGAAAGGCTTGGATAGAGACTGATCTAATGATGTTTTTGTGATGTCCAATCGTGAGGTGGAATCACTGATTGATGGGTTGAGACAGATGGCCTCTTGAATCCCTAGATGTTTTTTTATTGATGTGTTCTATGAGATGTCACATTCATGCTTGGAATATGGAACGAGGGTTAATGGCTGAAGAGATATTTGGCTTAGCCATTCTATGGTTGAGTGGAACATTGAATTCCCATCCCAGGTTTGGATTTTGCATCATTAATGAAAGGTTATTTCTCCTTCTATTCCTATGAGAATTTTGATGGATTGTATGTGGTCTATATGGTCGTACTTTCATGAGAATTTATGTCCCTATTATGTTGGTTATGTATGTGTTTTATGACAACATCCATGTATGACTCTCCTCATGCTTTTACTTTTAATTGAATGGAAAATGTACCTATGACCACATGGATGGAATGATAGTTTATGTGTTGAGGCATCAATGGTTCTTAGTGATTCTCAACTAAGTATGAGACCCCCATGCTTAAAACTCTTAATTACACCTGTAAATTACACATTTGCAATATGTCTGACGAAATGGCTTTCATGGCTAGTAGGGGTCTAGTCAAGGTCTTGAACAAGTATTTTCTTTAGTATTGTAACTTCCATGTTATTTTACTGATCTAAAGAGATGGTTCATTTCTGGGTAGAGTACTAGACTCTAGGCCTAAAAAATTGGTTCAAATTGTTGGGAAAAATACTAAGAGGGGGGGCGGGGTGAATCAATATTTTCAAATCAATAAATTTTTACATTTTAGATTCATATTTCTATACAAAAATTTACTAAAATAAACCCACGTGTGTATGTGGTTGATCTTAAGACAACTATCGTACATCGAGTGAACTTATGATTCAGTTAATTCATCATATGTTCATCCTCAGCCAGTGCATTAAACATTAGATAAACTGTGACCATGTGCTGTAACAACAAAATAAACTGTCACACATAAGGAACACACATGAACATCAAGATTTATGGTGGAAACCGAATACGGAAAAAAACCACCTGCTTCTGTCGTTTCTGTCTTCTTTTAATATAAAGAAAAATATTTTTACAATCTTATACTAGTGCAAAATTATACTAGTATGTAGGCACCCACTTGTAGAAGGCTACAACTTTCATTCATTTTCCAACTGCTACTGGAAGGGAGCTTCAACCCCATGGTTCTTGTACTAGCATAAAATTGTACCAATACGCAAGCACCAACGTGCAAAAGGCTACAACCTTCACTTGTTCTCAAGCTGCGACTGGAAGGGACCTCCAACCCCCTAATTTGATCACTAGCTATTACTGGCAAGAAGCTTTGAATTCCTCACTGAAGTCTCCAACCCTCAGCATCCTCCATAGACCACGTTTCATGAATTTTCACACTGGATCCACCTGCTTCAACACATCATAACTTGTAGGCCACATTTCATCTATTTTTCAGACTGGACCCATTATCAACACTTAATCTCAATATCAATAATCAAACTATAACCCATTACTATAATATAATCATCAATCTCTGACACAACTGAATCAACCAATCACTGAAACCGAATCATCAATCTTCGACATAACTGAATCAACCAATCACTGAAACACAACCATCAATTTCTGACACAATTGAATCAACCATTCATTCAAAACCCAATCAAATGACACTTAATCAAAACTCAACCAATCAACTGGAATGGTCATATCACTGTAACCAGTACATAAAAATGAACTCAAAATGCTGCATGAATAGACAAAATCAATTGCAACCTCGTTATTCATTTTTCATTATGTATACGCTACTTCACTTAAGGAAACAAGCGTGCATACACACCTTTCTGGAAAGAAATCTGCGTATAGATATTAATATACTGAAAAATGAAAACATGACCACTACATTTTCTTAAAAGAACACTAAATCATATTGAGATCTACTACAACACTCTGAACCAATCACAACACTGTCTGTAATCTTCAATCACAATCAGCAAGTTATCTTAACATTCCTCAATCAATTCATAACCACATTCAATTTCATCATTCAATCAAATCTGCTTCAGACATTATCAATTAACCCAAATCAATCACGAGGACATCATTATCAACCAATAAAGAAGAAACAAAACTAATCAGCTTGATCAGTAATTTATGAACATAAACCCCTTACTTTATATAAGTGAATTTGAAGAGGTGGACCCACGTGTATGCGTGCTTTTCGTGAAACCAACTAGCATATAGATCTGCAAATTTTGACCTAAAATTTCACAAGTCTTGAGAACTTCAGAAAAATCCAAACCATAATATTCAGAGAAAAAAACATGCCTTAGTACTTAGATCTAGTCAATTCATGAGATGATCATACGATGAAAAGTCCTTTCAGGTCTCATGATCCTGATCCATCATTATATTCATCGGTGCATAATTATTTTAGATCTATTGGATCTCATCCATTATCAAACTATCAGGTGCATACTTAGTTTAGATCAAGCAAAGAATAAAAACCCATAACATGAATATTTTCTTGTTGATCTAACTCTTCATAACATTTCCATATCTTTTCACCCCACACATTTTTATCTTCATCAGCTTATATAGTTTTAGCCTTCTTCAATACCATAAGTCAAAAATACATTAGTGCTAGTGGTTATCTTTGACAGGATCAATATTCTTTGTCACGCTCATTACTATGGGCCAATAACATGGGAAGGACCCTTGGTATTTAAAATACCATGGTGCGAAACCATACACTACATTTTTTCACTAAACTCATGAGCATATATGACTTGGATTAACAGAACCCGCATATAGTTCTTGAACTTCCAACTTTATCATTCCTCTCAACTGCCATGCACTCTATCACATCTGTAAAACATCTTGTTTATACCTTTAACAAGTAGATTTTCATCAAGAGACAACTTATCAATTAGGATTCCATTCATCAAATAGATTTTGATCAAGTACAACCCATCATGTAGGTTTCCATCAAGAACAACACCTAACTCATAATACCAACAATCTCCCAGTATCAAACTTTTGATTCTAATATGTAAACCTTTGACCCATCATTATGGTATTATGTTCCATCATTTTGTCACCTTTGAACTGAACTTTGGATTCGTCTAGTTACCATATATTGGTTCTGTTATAATTGAGTTTCCATCAAGGACAACACATGCATCATAATCCCAAGAATCTCCCCCTTTGGACTTGATGGTAACTACTTTGGTGTTTGGTCACCACAACCTGTAAATAACATCAAGCCAAGCACCAAGATTTCCAAAAGATCAAGCTACTCTCCCCCTTTGGCATCAAGGGAAAATGGTTGGCTAATGTTAAATGAAGACTTCCATATCTAAATTTTTGAATATGAATATTTACCATGTTCCCCCTAAGCACATGTTGAATTCTCTAATTCTCATCCCCCTGAGCACATGCATAAATATCTAATGGATGTAAAATTAAGTACATGACTTTATGACTCAAGTACGTATGACCTTCCTATCACCAAGGACCCATACTTACATCAATGACCCAACCAAGTCGGGATACATATTTGACTCAACCACTCAACCAAGTGGGATTACATTTTTGACATGATATTAAAATTTTATACATGACTGAATATGACAATTATTCAATCATAGGGTCTTTACATGACCTTTACGTAAAATTATATACATGATATTTATAACAAAGACCAAAGACAAGAACATGATAGTTATCAGCAACTATCATACACCATATATGGTCTACACCATACGCATCTATCAGCAACATCAAGAACAACAAGCTGTATATGTTCATCATCATTTCACAAGAAAAGACAATGTAAATTTAATATCATCAACCTATGACTAAGTATGACACATATAGATTTCCATATATATCTTCTATCAACTTCATCCTCTTGACCTTATCAAAACCAACTTACTTTTTTTATTTGGTAGAAAAAGGTTCATGTTTATAAAAGAACATAGCCTTCCATGAATCAACTAAGCATATGCCAGATCTCCAAGTAGTGATACAAAACCGTTGACATCATATCATATATATGTGAAAACACCATAGTCATCATCCATGACCATAATATCAGCATTGTAACAATAACTACATGATCTTTCCACAACAACCCTCAATATATCATCACTAGGGAGCTTTCTAACATCCCACATCTCATGCATCAACCATGATGATCAACATACGTGAGAACCAAGCCTATCATCATAAAGTAAGATAGGAAGAAGTATTCATCATTCCTTATCATCGTCATTATGTGACTAGGTAAGCCATGTCTCTAGATAGCCATGTCTTCATGAAACTTGTAATAACACTATTAACTTGGCCAATTTTCTTCATACAAGAGGATATTTTATACCAACATTATTTACCAACATGCAATTTAAGTAATCAGCCATGTATCGAGCATAGAGATAGAAATATGTATCTAGCTTCTGATCAATAAGAAAAACAAACCATGAGTTCATAGTAATTTGTCAAACTTTCTTGATACCATCAAAAGAAACAAACGTCAACTATGTGAGAGCCAAGCACTATAGGAATCCTCATCCATAACTTCACCATATAAAATTTATGCATTTTTGAAGCCATGATGACAACAACATAAAAGAAATGAGTGACACTTATAAAATAAATGAAGTTGTGTACCCAAGCCTTGTTTTTCTCCTTTAACTTATGAAGATCACCATGTAAGCAATATAGCATATGTACTATATGCATCATCGAAAGAATCATATAAGTCATCCATACATCTGATCAAAAGCATCAAGACAGCTATGTGGCTCAAGAAATATAAGTATCATTTGTGATTTCATCATAGGCAACCCATGACTACAGCATGTCATGATGCATCATTTAAACACTTTAGAAACATAAGCATCATCATCAATGATAAGCATCATTACGTACTGAGGACTTCTAAGAAAACATAATGCCAACAATGCATTATTAGAAGCATAAAAAATGCTCCCCATGAAATTGTGCCAACTGTTCACTGTTAGATCTAATCATTTCATATATCAGTAAGAGTCATCAGAGCATCATCAACCAACTATCCATCAAGAGATCAACAACTTCCCCAGCTATGGGGCAACCATACAAACTGATTTGGTTCCAAATATAAAGTTTCAATATGTACCTTTTGTGTGTTTTGCATATTATGGAGATTGAAAAATTTCTCCATATGTAGTGTCCATGTTCCCAAATCCTTGCCATCAAACTTATTCATATCGATTTTTGGAACATGGCCAGTCTTCAATCCAACATTAGAGTCTATGAAATCCTGATTAAAATTTATTTTGTTCTCATCATGAGTTTCCTTTACTACCCTTTCACCATTAGTGACCATTTCTTATAGAAACTTATTCAAATTTATCTTCAATTCTTCCATCTTATCGTCCATGCCATTCATCTTAGCTTCCATCTTAGTGTCCATGCTATCCATCTTAGCTTCCATGCCATCAATCTTAGTTTCCACGCCGTTCATATTAGCTTCCAAGTCATTCATCTTAGCTTCTACGCCTTTCTTTAAACCATCCATCTTAGCTTCTACGTCTTTCTTTAAACCATCCATCTTACTTTTTGTTACCTTTTGTGGAAGTTAAATTTCTTGCACCTGGTTTCGTAATATTGATATATCATGTTGTATTTCTTCCTCTTCTTCATGAGTCATGCTAGAGCTTTCAGGTTTCTTACTAGGTGTTTCCATTTTCTTTCTTCAGGGCATCAATTACTGATATTAATGCTTCACTATGCCCTTTGAATTCCTTCAAACTAATTTTTCAAACCAAGCTTATGCAAAAAATTTAAAAATACACACCTTTTTTCACTTGTAGGAGCTCAATATTGAATCTGATGTGTCTCTGTAATTTTGGATCTCCCAGTCCTAAAATCATGACCTGCAGTAGCCCTCTGCATCCTCTTTCCAATGCCACTAGCCTAATCAAAATTGGATTCTCCAAGGAAGAGTTTTGCCAAATCTCCCATGGTGACCTTATTATAGACTAGTTCAATAGAGCGAACTTGTACGATGTGCCATGTGTCACTATTTCGACATTAGTACCTGAAACTGATACACAGACACAATGGGTCAAATGGTTGCCTCTCGGTGAATGGTGGTATAACACTTCCTTCCATACTGCAACAAAAATGACCCCATTTATGTAACTTTATTTATACAATTCACCATACATCACATAATATTTAAGAGAAAGTTGTAAGGTTCAAGCAATGGAAGATCACATCGAGCATCAGCAACAAGTTCTCCAACTCTTAAAGTATAACCTCACCTTAACACAAAATAGAATGAAAAAGTAGGCAGATCAACATCGCAGAGAAATAAGTTTTGATGTAGGTTATTGGGTATTCCTACGGCTACAGCCATATAAACAAATATCCCTCAAGCAAGCTAAGAGGGATAACAAATTATCACCAGAGTATTATGGTCCGTACAAGAGGTTGCAAAAGATAGGTACTATGGCATACAAATTAGATCTTCCTATAGCTTCTCGAGTGCACCCAGTTTTCCATGTTTCATGGTTAAAGAAGGTTATAGGTGACAAGCTTCCAATTCAGAAAATATTGCTAGAACTTGATGAGAAAGGAAAAATCATATTGGAACCTGAAGTATTCAAAGAAATAAGAACTCGATGGCTATGAAATAGATCGATTTCAGAGTATCTCGTCAAGTGGAAGAACTTACCTGTTGAAGTTTCAACATGGGAGGATGAGAATTTTATACAGAATCATCCAAAACTACTCAAGCATTGAGGACAACACTTTTTTGAAGGAGAGGGGCATCCTAGGTCCCTATAATATTAGTGATCCCCCCATTGCTATTGTCGTTGTATCCCTTATTGTTATTATTGTGCCCCTATTGTCCCCATATTGTTATTATTGTGCCCCATAGAATCCCTCTATTATTATTTTTTTGCCTTTATATTCTTATTGTTAGGTCGGCTTGGTTATATTGTGACCCCGTAGACTCCTATATATAGAAAGGAGGTTTTTTCATTTGAATCATCTAAAAATTGTTCATTCGTGTAATGTAAAGGAGTTTTCCCCCTTGAAGAGGCTTATTTCTAAGGTGTTGATCTATCTTTTCTATCTTTTTGTGATCTGGTTTCATAATAGGTTGACTCTTATCTCCTTGTTGAGAATTTCATATTTTTTCATTAGAATTCCTTGCCTCAGCTTGTGAGCTAGATATATTTTCATGAAAAACAAGACCAAATTTGATGGCAAGAGATCTTTGACTATTAAGAATATTATCCAAAATCTTAGTACTATCTTGAAATCGCAAAAGTTTATCCTTTTCTTCTAATTTACCTTTTAGGATATTTACCTCAACCTGATATTGCTTTCCCTTTTTAGGTACCGCTTCTCCATGATTTCTTCAACTTTTCTTCCTCCCTCCACTTGTTTTTTTAATTTGAGAATCTCATTTTCTTGTTCTTCAAATTCTTGTAGTTCTTCATTATGTTTATTTGATTTTTCAAGATCTTCTTTTAAAGAGATGACCTCAACTTCAATACTTTCACAGTAACTGGTTCTTTCTTTAAGTGCCATGGTTGTTGTATCCTTTTCATTCACTTGATTTCTAAAAGTTGTTACTTTATCCTTCAACCTTTGACATTGATAGTCATTTTCCTTGTAATGCTTCCTTATTTGTTTTCCTTCCTCCAACTGAGTTTTTAATCTAGTAACCTCTTCTTTCTAGATCTGTAAATTTTGACCTAAAATCTTGCAGCTCTTCATAACTTTAGAAAGACCCAAATCATAATATTCAAAGATAAAAAATGTGTCAGTACTTAGATCTAGTCAATCCATGAGCAGATCATACAATGAAAATTCATTTCATGTCTCATGATTTTGATCCATCATTGTATTCATTGGTGCATAATTATTTTAGATCTATTAGATCTCATCCATTATCAAACTCTCAGGTTCATACTTAGTTTAGATCAAGAAAAGCATCAAAAACCCATAACATGCATTTTTTATTTTTGATATAAATCTTCATAAGTTTTCCATCATTTGCACCCCGAAACATTTCTATCTTCATCGCCTTATATAGTTTTATCCTTTTTTAATAGCACGGGTCAAAACTACATTAGTGCCAGTGGTAATCTCTGACGAGATCAATATTTTTTGTCGCACTCATTACTATGGGCTAATACCATGGGAAGCACCCATGGTATTTAGAATACCATGGTACAAAAACCATACGCTACTTTTCTTCACTGAACTCTCGTTCATATACAACTTGGCTTAACAGAACCTGCATATAGTTCTTGAACTTACAACTTTATCATTCCTCTAAATTAATTCCTCTCAACTACCATGCATTTTGTCACATCTGCAAAAAAACGCTGTTTATACTTTTAACAAGTATATTTTCATCAAGAGACAACATATCAATTAGGATTCCATTCATCAAATAGGTTTTCATCAAGGTCAACTCATCGGGAAGGTTTCCATGAAGTACAACCAAGGAAAATTTTAAGGATGGAAAAATTTCTTGAAGTTTAAAAACATTAGCGAATCTCACTAATCCCTAATATGCAAACTATAAAATGTTTATTGATATATTTGTAAAATTATTCAAATTTATAATTATTTTATATATAGTCTCTATATAATGTTAGCAATTTTTTAGGTAAAATAATTTTATATTCTAAAATTTGGGTGAATTGTCATTTATAAAAATTGGAAATTGGCGAATCTGTTTGGTGGAAAAATCATGGAAAATTAGCCCACTGGGCAACCATTAGCCCCTAAAATTTTCCATGAGTATAACACCGAATTCATAGTACCAACAATCTCCCCATATCAAAATTTTGATTTCAATATGTAAACCTTTCACCCATCATTCTCATATTTTGTTCCATCATTCTGTCACCTTTGAATTGACCTGTGGATTCATCTAGTTACCATATGCTTGTTCTATTACAACTGAGTTTCCGTAAAGGAAAACACATTTATCATAATTCCAACGCAAATCTCGAACTCACTGGCATAGCACTAACGTTTTTGGTCTCTATTTGTTGGCAAGCAAGACTATGAGAGTGACTTTGGGTTGTTGGTCACACTCATGCCTATAGCATGGGAGCAGCTAAGCCTTAAATTGTCCAAAACCTCAGTGGGACCCCAAGGAAATCTATCTATAGTATTGGACTGGTTCTTGAGGGTCATGTAGCTAATAATTAATGTATGTATGGTGTGTTTTCATTGGTTTCACTTCCTTAACATGCCTTAGGAGGTTGAATCATATCATAGTGGCCTCCCCTCGCATGTTTACCATGGCTAAATGAATGCTTGGGTAGATGTGGGAGGAGGGTGTTATAAAAATAAATATAAGTGAAATAACACAAATTAAATTGTCACAAGATATTCACTAAAACTCATGTTTTCAACATTTATCATAGCTAATATTACATCATGTTCACAATGATAAAGACATGTCTCCTTTAAACAATTTAGTTACAAATACATAAAAAATATATATTTATTTTACATAATCTAAATAGGAAACAAGAATGCATCACCATGTCTATTGAAAAATAAAAAAAATTCCTCTTAATCACCATCACAAATGTGGTGTGCTTGGTATGTTCTGATCGCACTAGTGTTATCATATTTACCTGACACACCACCTAGATAATATTTAAAAATATAGCTATATCTAGGTGAGTTCAATAACTTGAACGTTTTGTCCCAAAGCAAAAATTTTATACATCTAAAAATGTTATAGGTGCACACTAGTGCATATGTGTGCCACAGTGCTACAAAAGTTTAAATTTGAGAACAACAATGGTGCGTCATAGGTATGTGCACACCGTCTATGATGTGGTTTTGGTTTACATAGAAACAAATTCAATGCACGACAGTGTTTTTGGAACATCGATAATGTTTTTTTTAATTGAAATCTATGTTTCCATATTAATAAATATATTTTCCATTTAACAAAAAAATTGTATTTTATATATGGGTTTGATGCATTTTATATGACAACCATATAGCAGAGACGTTAGCAGAGGGAGCGACAGCAATTGGAAATACTTAGCTAAATAATGAAAACAAAAACATAAAAAAATAGTATAAATGATGGAATAACAGAAGTACATATCACTCTCCATTTTCATCACCTTGATTATCTTCCTCGATTCCTTCCATGATAACACTATTATTATGAAAAACATGTTTTAATCTAGGGGAATTTCTTTATGTCAACCACCAATCCCAAACTAACACATCTAGGTAAAAAAACATTTGGTTGTATTGTTTTGGGAAAGCATAAGGCTCCCTAGCTTCATGCCACATCTTTCTAGAGTTGATAGATATCATCCCACTATCGTGATATTACTTTAAATTATTATGATTAAAGGCATCCTGCTACTTGCACCTAAAAATTACACATTGGAATGAGGAGAAGTCCACTTGAATGATCTCTTGTATCTTTCCCACATAACCTAATGTCCCTTGCATTAGGTTTTGATTGTGGTGGCTAGCACGACTAGATCGGTCAAATGCGTCTTCCACTCTAGATTCTTGTGTTATGCATTCAAATGACATCCATATGCCCACATAGATGGGAGAAAATTCATCTATAATAAACTAAAAAAATAATGGTGTCATGTGTATAATAACGTAAACACCATTAAAAATATAAAATGTATATAGATGTGAGAATTCAAAGGTGAAATATGAAGTTAAAATTGTACAGAAAGAGAATATAATTATCAAGTTGCTACACCCAATCCCTATGTTTAGCATATTCTCTTTAGCATGTGTGTAACAACCAGATTCATTGTATTTCTCTCTAACTTGATCAACAACCAAACTGCCAGGGCATGTTTTCCTTTAAATTATAAGGGTAAGGCACACTTCTACCATTCAACTATTTGATTTTTTCCTGTCACTCTCACATTTCCTCCCCTCCTCTTCATATAATGTGACCCATGGTTGTGTTGCTTCCATATTGTAAAGAATGAATTTGTTGATGGCTTCAATTTCTGAATTCAATGATGAAATGAAACCAACACACACACACACACACACACACATATATATATAGTATGCATGAGATCAAAATATGCATTAATATGAATCTCAATGTGAATAGTTATTGTGTAGTAATTTGACAAATGATAAGCCTGCACTTACTCTTTATCATGCACCTATTTCCATTTGTTTCAGGAAGCTCCCCTTCTCTTTTTTCTTTATCCTTTTTGTCGTCCCAAATCACCACACCTAGTGTGTTTTTGATATCGTTGATGTACTCACTGGCATAATAGAAAGACTCATACAGTAGATACCCCTCGGGTTTCACCCTTTGTCAGAATATCCTTTCAGTTACCTTGTGTACCTATCTAAGAATAACATCGAATGACAAAAAAAATACCCAACTAATTCAACCTCATCTACTAGGTGAATTAGAAGATAACTTGCAAGTCCATGAAATTTGTCGATAGTTCTTCTCAAAGATACAAAAAATATCAGTTATCTTTGTATGCCATAGTATGGAAAGTTAGCCATATGAATCTCCTTTGATGTGATCCAATGTACAAATCTAGATAATTTAGATATGGCATGCCATAGCTCTTGGGGGAAGTCATGGCTTATACACCCACACAAGAGTATAGGATAATGAAATTGCACAGTAAATAATACATTATATAAACATTAATTATAAAATATTCCATTATATAAAACAAAAAAAAAAAAAGAAATCATGATTTTGACATACATACTCTTAGAAGGTTCAAATAGTCATGTTACTTCAACCCTAGAAAATGGTCATCCATAGTGAAGAAGTGTTGTAGTGAAGACCCATATAAAAAAGGCACTCTCACACTCATTATAAATTCCTTTTCCAAAGAAAGATCATCTTTCTTTAAAATCCATGGGATATCAACTTCTTTGAAAGCCCAATAGGGGCTAGCCTCTCCTATAGTTTCTTGTCTTGGCCAATGTTTCTTTTCAGTTTTTGAAGAAATAATATCTCTCCTAACAACCAATGTATCAGTTTATTTTGATGATATGTGCCTCCATAAATAATATGAAACATTTTTAAATATATGCATGGGATCTAGTAAGTGGGAAATTTTAATATGCTTCCAATATAGGAGCTTATAAAAGACATATTTCCTTTTCATCCCAATGGACAAATTCTCAACATAGGTGTCAAATAAATCGGGATAATCTAACATAGGCTCCCCATTTGAATCTAATATTTCTACAAACACCTTCTCCTTCTCTATTTCATATGCTCTAAGCCATCCAACTGGTGTCATTATTATAGGCCTTTCGATTCTCTCTAGTTTACCATTAAAATATTATGTTACTCTTTTGTAAGGGTGTTCTTTTGGGAGGAATACCCTGGAGTAGTCACATATTGGATTTCATAGGTGGTCGGACCACCTAGCCTTTAGAGAGGGTCCACAACATTTACATCCATGATACCCTCTTGTTACAAGACCTATAAAATTATTTTATACATGCCGACACATTAGCAACCATGAATATCTGAACAATTGCAATGAATTAAATTGATATGTGAAACAATATTATTACCAAGAAAATCAATAAAAATGTAATTTACTAAAGCACTTATGTAAGCCTGGATAATCATGTAAGGTGTAAGCACATGTTCCATACAACGTAAAACTCCTCTCTATTGCGATGGGTATTGATACATCATACACATGTATTCCTTCCTACAATTCCTTAAATTCATCCACCATTGGTTGTAAGTAGACAACCATATTCTTCACTTGTCTTCTTCCAGGGACTATGAGAGCCAACATAATATGTTCATTCTTCACGGAAAACCATGGGAGGATATTGTTAATGATCACTACTATAGGTCAAACATAATAGTTAGTGTTTTGGAGGGAATATGGGTTAATGCAATCCATGGCTATGATAAGTCACAAACTTTGTACACCATCCTTGAATTTTTAAATCAATGCATCCTGTATATGCCTCATAACCATTAAATCTATTGGGATTCACATAACTCCTTAATCAATTATGTGTGAGGAATTCCACCCCTGCAACATAGCTAATTCTTTGCAACAAAAAGTCTTTAAACCCTTGTGATTATAGGAATATGCCTCAATATATTATGAGGAGGACCATGTGATTCACCCATTTTGTTTGAATTATGGTACTTGTCATGCCCACATTTCATGCATATCTCTATGTTTGCATATTCGCCTCTATCTATAATACAATCATTCAAACATACACGATGTGATATGTACTCAACAAAAAACATTTTCAAAAATTGATTTGCCTCTTCACAGTTACCTAGTAAGACATTATCACTCGGAAGAATGCTATATCTTAATATCCTATAGACGGTGGGGAGTATAATTCTACAATGTCAATATTTAACATTCGTAAAATCAAACAGTTTTAAATTTGATTGTGTAACAAAATATAAGTAACTTGATTGATCATGCAAGTCAATTACCTCAATATTACCGAGAAACATGTATTTGACATGCGAAAATTTTCTTTCGTGTTTTACAGTAGCATTGTTTTCCCCATCTGAGTAGACTTTGACTTGCCGCTAGGTCCAAAGAGGGGGGTGGTGGAAGGAGATTTCAGGATTTCAAATAAGGTATTAGTGATATGAGAATCATTCTCTAACTCATCATTCTAGAATGTATCTAACAACATTTCCTCCATGAAATTTGTATCCCGTAAGCAATCATCCATACCAACCTCCATTTGATTGCGTTCATTTCCAACTTGTGATGAAGAACCACTATTGTTGTAGCCATTCCTAACTGGTGAATCTTGATGTAGTGGGAATTGAATAGGTGGTTCATTAAACCATTATTTGTGTGCTTCCTCTCTGAGTCTTGCTCTTAACGTGTCCTTCTCTCGACTTGACATTGTAATGGGGTTCACCGGAATATGGTAGGTGGGTCGCTCATCATCACTAGAATCCTAATTTCAAAAAACATTGAATGTCATTAGTACAATAGGCTTTATATTAGTAAGCACATCAATGCAATTGCTTTGTTGAAATTTCAGTATATCAAGTAATTATTACCATCATTGGTCCATGATTGCATCTAGAAGGTTCCATGTTCCAATTAGCATGGTGAGGAGGTTGTCAATTTTCATCCACCAATTGCTTGGAATATGCTGCTCCTGATAAGAGCTTCCGACGTTTTTGAAAATAACATGGAGTAATATTTTCTACATCTGAACTTGATTCTGATTTTGGATCTTGCAAATAATTTTCATACATTTTTATTCAAATTGACCTCGATTAAAAAAATTAAATTCAATCAGATAATCAAAATATAAATAAAATGTGAATTTAATCGAGATGGAAATTGAGAACTATGCAAAGGAATTTGATCAGCAATATAGAATGAGTTGGAATTTGAAGAATTTACCATTTGATATTATTGATATTATTCCCATGTATTTGAGAAAATCAGAAATAAAATTTTGTGTGAATATCTAACATTAATCTCAAGAACCATTAACCCCAATTTCAATATATTTTTGAAACAATTTTTAAAGAACAAGGAAACTTAAGAGGAAAATGTTTACTATGAACTATTGTAATTCATGTGGATGCATGCTAATGAAAATTTTAGATTAATATGTTATTTTGTCTGAAAATAAAATTTTATATAGCCTTTAAACCCCACCGGAGTGCTAATCAGAATAAACCACACTGGTATGTTTAAGTAATAAGGGCATCGGGGAATTTAAATAATACCTGCACCGACTTCTGACATTCTGAAAAAAATAAAAAATAAGTGATCATATCAGTGCTCTTTCATAGAAAAATGCACTGGTATGTTTAAATAAAAAATAACACTCGTATTCAATTGTTTCCCGAATATAGAAAAGAAAATGTCAACCGACTTGGTGCTATTTTAAATATAGACTACATTGTTGCATTAAAAAAAATAATCGCACCATTTCAGGATTTCAAAAATGAAGACGAATTGAACCATATCAATGCATTAAAAAAACTATAGCACCCAAAAATGTCAGTAAGAATTTTATATAAACACACTGGTATGCTTAATTATCAAACACACTGATGTGTGGAGAAGTTGAACGAAAAAAATGTGATTTCTTTTAAAATTCATAAATGAATGACAATTGATTTTTTGAAATCTAATTTCATAAAGTGTTTAAAATAGTAAAAGGTTATTCACCATTTCATTATTTTACTCAAAATTTCAAGAGAGTGATTTGCAAGAGAGATATAATAGGAGCATTGTACAGTGGTAGCAAAATATGTTGGATCAACAGAACTATTCAGAAGATTAGAAGTTAAAAGGTATGGCGACTCACTCAAAAATCCTGCATAGTGAGTTTCAAATTTTATTGTTTATATTAATAATAATAAAATTTACAATTCTTGTTAGACTTTAATTAAAAGAGAGATCATTTGCAAGAGAAGATCATATCAAAACTGCAAAATATTTTGGATCTGCTAAAATATTAAAAGTTGAAAGGTATGGTGATTCATTCAAAATCATGTAAAACAAGAATCTTAAATTTTACAGTTAAAATATTTAACAATTTATGTTATATCTACTCATAATTCAGACAAAAATAAAAATAAAACCCTGTATAATAAAAAACTTACTATAGATTTTACTAGTAAATTTTTTTATCATGTTTGTTCCTATTTAAATTTAATTATAATTCAAAAAAAAAACCCTTAAACCCTTGCTTCTTTTTGCAAAATTTTACATTAGGGTTTAACTTTCTCTGCCACTTCATAATTAGGGTTTTCCAATTTAGGCATTTTAGATTTAATGGGTTTGTGTACTTACTATATATAGGGCATTTCACATATAAAGTAAGGGAATCACCTATTTAATTAGATCCAAACCATGTCATCCCTCTTCATTTTTTTTTAAAATGGCCATATGTTGCATGGTGTACCATCTGTAACATAATGCACCAATGCTACCTGAGTAATACAACACACCAGTAAATTATAAAACTTTAGATTTTTTCGAGTATGTTCATCATTTCTCATGGTGTAATATAACACACCAATGTGATTGTTCCTAATAATACTGTTAAATCATTGTGGTGCATTGAGCCTTACAAATTGCACCATCAAACCTCTCCATTTTTTTAAAAAAGGACTATATGTTTTACAATGCGCCATATGTAATATAACATATCAGGGCTACCTAAGTAACACAATGCACCAACATATTATTATACTTTGGATTTTTTCGTGTGTGTTCATCATTGCTTGTAGTGTAATATAACGCATCGGTGCGCATATTCCTAATAGCAACATTAAATCATTTCGCTACGTTTAGCCTTACCAATCACAACATCAACCCTATCATTTCTTTTCAAAAAAAGGTTATATTTTTCATGGTGTGCCCTTTGTGATATAATGCACCATGGCTACTGGAATAATATAATGCACCTGCATATTATAACACTTTTGATCATGTCTATTTTGTTCATCGTTGCTCCCGGTGTAATATAACACACCAATGTGCATGTTCCTAATAGCACTGTTAAATTAGTGTGGTGAATTAACATTACAAATCGCACCATCCTAATTTAAAATTATTTTTAAAAAATAATTTTCCATGACTGTGTTGAACATTTAAACACCTGGTGCATTTAATCTTATAAACGCCCTAGTCCATTTATTCATATATATGCATAGGGTACCAAAGATTTTTTTAGTTCAAAGTTATTTGATTTATTTGTAAATTATATCTAATGGATTTTGTATTAAACGGTATAGGATGTATATTGATAAAAAATCTCTTAAAATGTTTCAAGTAAGAAAAACACCGACCGACACAATGATGGCACATCAAAAAAAATTAAGGCAACTTCTTTGTAAATTCTTTAGAAAATTAATATGTTTAAACTATATGTAAATTTAACTAGTATGTATTAGTTGTTGTGTGTCATGAAGAGGCACAAAATGAAAATGTTCAATAAGATTATTTCTAATATAAGTGTAGAAGAGTGTAAAATCTTGATAGAAAATTTGCAAAATGATGAATGAAGTAAGTGAAAAATTACTATTCAATATGAGTTTCTTTCTTTTTGAACTTTCATTAATAATATACTTAAGAATATTATATAACATGTTTCAAACAACCTATTAGTTCATATATGTTTAATGTTCTACGGGGAGCAACAATGAAGGAAAAGATCAATGTCGTTTAAAGAGAAAAGAAAAATTATGGAACATGTAAATGACAATGGATTGGTCCTTAGCACATCTGGAGTGGTGTTGGAGATGGACGAAAGGGGGAATTTTTTTTATAGAATTATGAGGGATCTAGTGGAACGAACGTATAAACCTACTTCCCAATCACCATAGAAAAATCAATGCAATGATTATAAGAATGAAATTATATCTAAACTATAGGAAGTGTTTCCAAAGAAATGGTCAATGAGACATGTCAGACTTGCAATAGCAAGAATATACAACAACAAAAAAGAATTATTCAAAAGTTAATATATTTAATTGTATAAAATTATTTTCTATAATTTATGTATATATTACTATAAAGAATTAATTTATTAATATTGATTTCATTATATTTAGTTTTCATATATCATTATAGAAATAATTTATTACTTTTTTTAGGAAGATTATGAAAATCCCAAATGATCAATGCACTGATATATGAATCATGCTAGTAGGAATATCCAAAAACATGCATAAGGAGATGATAAAATAAATTGACATAATTTCATCACAAATGGAGCCATATGACAACAACATGCTCCAAATGTATGTAATCATGATTAAATTTGTACATATAAAAAAAATATTTAATGTTAAATATTATTTTTCAAGTATTTTCTTGTAGAAAAGGAAACAAGATGGAACTCATTCAACAAATAAAACACAATGACAAGAAAGAAAAGGGTTGATTTCAAATTTTGTGACCACTTGTTAATATTTTCTTATAATTACAAATTAAGGTTTCATTTTTGTATATTTACGCCGCAAGGAATTTCCCCCTGAAATCAACTCCCCTTTCTGTCTACCTGTCATGCTTAGTTACCCTCAGATGATATGTTAGATAATTAAGAAACACTGAACTATTCGATTATAAAAGGTAGTTACGCATTCGTTGCAGGTAAGTAGGTAGGTATTCGATCTACATAGGTAAAAGAAATATTGATGCTTTCTCTATAATGGCAGGCCTGGTCATTTCACCGGTGGAGTGACCAAATGGTAGTGGAAGAGAATGCAAGAGCAGAAATCCAAGAAGCACCTCAAAGCCCGCCTCCTGAGAGAATGCTAGCTTTACGAAATGTGGAAGCGAGCAGAGCTAAGAGCAGCCATGACCAATCTTGAAAAGCCCTAGGAAAAATCCACCAAAGCCCCTACTTTGGTCGTCGTTACAGCTGACAAGCAGCTCTAAGCCTTGGCCGATAGGTTTCAGAAGCCTGGGGGAATCGATCTCTGGACCGAGAAGATGGACGGTAAAGCCTTGTGTGGTATAGGTAGATATGTTGCATTGAAATAATTTGGTACGTTTTATGAGGGATAAATCTGGGTGGCTGAGTTCTTGGGAAAAAATCTTGGTGGCTATGCATTAATCTGCAAATAAAATATCAATGGAATTCTAGTACTTGTTATCCGTAAGATTAAAAATTTGAACTGATCTATCACATTCAGAGCATCAATCTGCAAGTAAATAACAATGAGATTCTAGTACTTCTAAATTCCCAAGGTTGAAATCCAAACTAAGTTATCACCTTTGTTTTGAGATATGCCTCATTATATAGCAATCAGAATCTGTTATGTAAATATCTGTAGTGCAGCCCGTATGATTTTGGTACTCTTTGATGCTTAGTTTTGAAATCAGCATTTATTTATCTCGTATGTTTTTAGACATACCTAAAGGCGTGTTCAGTAGGGTTTGTTAGGTTAAGATTTGAAGTGCATTCGAGGCTGCTAGATAGTCTAGTGGATTTATATTTTATTTGCTTGCCATTTCAATTTGGACTGCTCAGCCAAGCCTTGTATGTTAAATCTCGACAACCTTCATGAGTCATTTGTTATTTTTATGATTATAGTTTGTTCTTGGTGTGACAGTTTGCTGCGCTGTTTCCGTAATTGTTGCTCTATGTGTTAGACTTTTATTTTTGTCTGTATACAAATCTCCCTGATCATGTTTAATTAAATGGGTGTCAGCTTGCTATTTCTGCTTCCAACACTGGTGGTGCTTGGGAAAATGCTAAGAAGTATATTGAGGTAATTTTATATTAATTAGTGTTGATGTTGTCGGTTATCGAAATTTTCCATATAGCACATACTTTCCATATTTGGCATATCTGACACATACCAAATTGTATAATTTGTGATAGGATGGTGCATCAAAGCATGCCAGGACTCTTTGGTGGTGTTTTACTTTCAACTTATAACACCTGACATTTTTTTTTCATTTTGGTCCTTCTTTCTAACAGGAGCGAACTCATTTTTATTCACCGAGTACCAGTACATGGGAATTTTCATGGTCTGCTTTGCTACCCTTATATGTTGAAGAGGTTAGGAGGCAATGCAACACCATCCCTGGTCTGATGGAAAGTCATGTGAAGCCAGATTATGGAACTTGTGTGAAGATATCAACTAATGCCTCGCTAAAAGAGATGATTCCTCCTAGTTGCCTTGTGATTCTTACACCTCTCATTGTTGGTACTTTATTTGGTGTGGAAACTCTATCAGGTATCCTTGCTAGTGCTCTTGTATCTGGTGTGCAGGTAAGTGTTGCTCTAGGTGTTAATACTTTTATTTCTTTCTATATACACATCTCCTTAACCATGTGTAATCAACTGGATATCAGGTAAATGTTGCTCTGTGTGTTAGACTTTTATATTTGTCTGTATAAAAATCTCCCTGATCATGTTTAATTAAATGGGTGTCAGGTTGCTATTTTTTCTTCCAACACTGATGGTGCTTGGGACAATGCTAAGAAGTATATTGAGGTAATTTTATCTTAATTAGTGTTGATGTTGTCTGTTATCGAAATTTTCCATATAACACATACTTTCCATATTTGGCATATCTGACACATGCCAAATTTTGTAATTTTTGATAGGCTAATGCATCAAAGCATGCCAGGACTCTTGGTCCAAAAGGGTCTGATGCACACAAAGCTTCTATCATTGGTGACACAATTGGAGACCCATTGAAGGACACCTATGGACCATCTCTAAATATTTTGATAAAGCTTATGGCTGTTGAGCCACTGGTTTTTGCACCTTTTTTGGCAACCTACAATGGGTTGTTGTTTAAATTTATCTACTTGCAGAAATCCTTTTCAAGCTGTACAAGTCAGCATCATTTTTCTCTTTGAGTGTGACGAGAAAAGCCTGTCCAAAACGTTATGATTCTTGGTGGATATTGCCAGTGGCAGGTTCTGTTCACAATGTTAGTTCTTTCAGGTAAATTCCTGAAGGAGGTCGTGGTTACTATGTTATTGCAACTATTGGGTCAAATTTTGTATTGCCATTTTTCATGAAATATAAACTATTTAAAATTTCGTATCAATCAGTGCTTGGACATGATGTATGCAATTGTTTTTGAGTTGAAATGTGTTGGATGACGTTTTAGCAAAAATATTATTTTATTTGTAATCAGTAGGGTTTATATAATGTTTAAATTAAGGTAAAATACCAAGAAGTGGATGTTTTACTATCTCTTATATACCAGATATACCTTAAATTGCTATTGTAGACAGATAGCTATCTACGAGAATTTGTTATATAGTTTTGTGTGAAAACAACTGCTGTTGTGCATGATATTGTTTCTTGTTTTGTGTGACAACAAACACTGTTGTGTATGATATTGTTTCTTTGTTTAAATGAATATCATTTTTTTAATATCATTACTAACTAGATATGTACACTAGTAGTGCATAAGGAACTGATAGTTATGGCTGTATCCTTACTAAATCAGGTTGTTATTTGATAGAAGCATGTATGATTACTTTAATGCCTATATATTGTAATGGCAGAGAGGAAGTTTGTACTTTTCCCCTTTATATCAGTGGCTTATGTATCAATGATTCTGGGCTAGATATAGTGTTAGTGTAGAAGGAATATGACAGATACTCTATTCGGGCATTCTATATGAGGGGAATATCTACGGTCTTTTAGCTTGGAACTATAGAAACTGGAAAAAAATGTTTTATTTATGAAGCTCAGAGCAGTGCCTAATGTGGAATAAAAGTGCACAATTTATCCTTTATATATATATATATATATATATATATATATATATTATATTAATATATTAAACTCCACCAATATTTGCAGCTCCTATTTTGTTACTAACAGTACTACTTTTGGTTGTCCATCAAAATGCTATTTAGTGACAAGATGCTTTGAAAAAAACAGGGTTCACCGAGGGCACTTCTCTTATCACCCACTCATTTTCTAAGTGATTTGAGATATATTGGTGAACCATAGAAAATCCCAAATCTTCAATATACCTTGAAAATAGCTCAGGCCATATTGGGTACCAATCATGAAAAATTTCCTATACTATTTCCCCTTGAAAACAACAATCTTAATGGTTGTTCGGTCAAATTTGGGATGGTTGTTTGGTGAAGAGGTCAGCCCCTATGGTTTCTGTACGAGAGGGAACCTTTAGTATAGTGGTGTTTTAATTTCAACTTATAGCACCTGACATTTTTTTTTTCATTTTGATCCTTCTTTCTAACAGGAGCGAACTCATTTTTATTCACCGAGTACCAGTACATGGGCATTTCCATGGTCTGCTTTGCTGCCCTTATATTTTTGTTCCTTGGTTCAGTGGAGAAATTCAGTACAAAAAGTCAACCTTGCACGTACAACAAAGAAGAGATGTGCAAGCCGACCCTAGATAATGCCATTCATTGGTTTAATTGTTGGGGCAATGCTTCCTTATTGTTTCTCTGCAATGACAATGAAAAGTGTTGCTAGTGCAGCACTGAAAATGGTTGAAGAGGTTAGGAGGCAATTCAACACCATCCCTGGTCTGATGGAAGGTCATGCGAAGCCAGATTATGGAACATGTGTGAAGATATCAACTGATGCCTTGCAAAAAGAGATGATTCCTCCTGGTTTCCTTGTGATGCTTACACCTCTCATTGTTGGTACTTTATTTGGTGTGGAAACTCTATCAGGTATTCTTGATAGTGCTCTTGTATTTGGTGTGCAGGTAACTATTGCTCTAGGTGTTAATACTTTTATTTCTGTCTGTATACACATATCCCTAACCATGTGTAATCAACTGGATATCAGGTAACTGTTGCTCAATGTGTTAGACTTTTATTTCTATCTGTATATATACCTCCTTGATCATGTTTAATTAAATGGGTGTCAGGTTGTTATTTCTGCTTCCAACACTAGTGGTGCTTGGGACAATGCTAAGAAGTATATTGAGGTAATTTTATCTTAATTAGTGTTGATGTTATCTGTTACCAAAATTTGCCATATAGCACATACTTTCCATATTTGGCATATCTAACACACGTGAAATTGTGTAATTTGTGACAGGCTAGTGCATCAGAGCATGCCAGGACTCTTGGTCCGAAAGGGTCCAATCTATACAAAGCTGCTGTCATTGGTGACACCATTGGTGACCCATTGAAGGACACCTCTGGACCATCTCTAAATATTTTGATAAAGCTTATGGCTGTTGAGTCACTAGTGTTGCACCTTTTTTTGAGTCACTGGTGTTTGCACATTTTTTTGCAACCCTCGGTGGGTTGTTGTTTAAATTTTTCTAGTTGCAAAAATCATTTTCAAGTTGTATTAGTCGGCTTCATTTTTCTCTTTGAGTATGAAGAGAAAATCCTATCCAAAACGTTATGATTCTTGGTGGATATTGCAAGTGGCAGGTTCTGTTCAGATTGTTAGTTTTTTAGGTAAATGCCTGAAGGACGTCGTGGTTCTGGTTACTGTTACGGTGTTATTGCAACTATTGGATCAGCTTTTGTATTGCCATTTTTCATGAAATATAAACTATTTGAAATTTCCCATTAATCAGTGCTTGGACATGATGTATGCATTTTTTTTTGAGTCAAAATGTGTTGGATGACGTTTTAGCAGAAAAATTACTTTATTTGTAATCAGTAGTGTTTATATCATGTTGGTATTAAGGTAAAAATACCAAGAAGTAGATATTTTTCTATCTCTTATATACCATATATACCTTAAATTGTTGTTGTAGACAAATGGCTATCTACGAGAATTTTTTATATAGTTTTGTGTGAAAACAACTGTTGTTGTGCATGATATTGTTTCTTGTTTTTTGTGACAACAACCATTGTTGTGTAGCATATTGTTTCTTTTTTTAAATGAATATCACTTTTTAAATATCATTAGTAACTGCATATGTACACTAGCAGTGCATAAGGAACTGATAGTTATGGCTGTATCCTTACTGAATCAGGTTGTTATTTGATAGAAGCATGTATGATTACTTTAATGCCTATAAATTGCAATGGAAGAGAGGTAGTTTGTACGTTTCCCCTTTATATCAGTGGCTTCTCTATCAGTGATTCTAGGCTAGATATAGAAGTAGTGCAGAAGGAATATGACAGATACTCTGTTCAGGTGTTCTATATGAGGGGAACATCTACGGTCTTTTAGCTTGCAATTGTAGAAACTGGAAAAAAATGTTTTGTTTGTGAAGCTCAGAGCGGTGCCT